>KZ062581.1:0-70032 GCA_002091835.1 Anopheles maculatus | reverse complement strand
ATGTAGGAGCTGTGCGGTGATCTCACCATTCTACAGCTCCAGTAGGCTGGTCATGTCATGAGAATGGTACCGGACGACTCAGACCGTAAAGTCTTTTTACACTGTCCACATAGATAGAGGAGGCGTGATTGGCCCAAACAGATAATGGCATTGATGCGTCCGCTGGAAAGGCCAGGATATTAGATTGACAGACGATCGTGATCATAGTATTGCGGATTTCTGCTGCACGCTAAGACCGGGAAACGGGTTTAGCACACGATAACTGCATTTATGAAAGTCTCTAACAGACATTGTAAACAAAACCTTGACTACATTGTGCTATTGTCTTGCTTAGTGAATGTCTTCTAGTTAGCTAGACAATAATCAGTTAACACATATTTTTTTAGGGGTTTTCTATAGCTAGTTTATATGAATTTTAAGATTGAAGATAACTACAAATCACTGTCATATTTAAATTGTTCTTAACACTACTATAGTTATCTTCAGTTTGATTTGATTTTGTCATTATTTCATAAAATTTAGGAAAGAATATCAATCTGTTCAAAAAAACAATAACCTGAATTTATCATACATAGCAATTCCCACAGTGATACACACTCTCGACTCATATTAAAATGAGACAAAACATTCAAAAACCCATCAAACAAAGAAAAAGACCCATAACATTGTCATCCAAACGTGCTACCGGGTAGGAGTGTAAGCTACTCCCACGGAAACAAACCAAAAAATCCCCGACAGATCTTCTCGATCATCCACAAAGTACGTAAAGCACATAAATTGTAGCATTACGTGCCGAACATTCTAAGCCATTAAAATCTGTCATAAAGTCTCCCGCAGACACTTCCTGCACAAAACACCGCGCGGTGTACCAGGGCAGCGCATTCACTCGGCGCTAGGTGGGATCGTAAATTTGACAACGTATCGCCTGTTTACGTTTCTAATGATACCACCCTGACGACTATCAACCTACGGTCTGCCGCGTCGCTCTGTATGTTTGGTCATAAAGTCTCCCGCAGACACTTCCTGCACAAAACACCGCGCGGTGTACCAGGGCAGCGCATTCACTCGGCGCTAGGTGGGATCGTAAATTTGACAACGTATCGCCTGTTTACGTTTCTAATGATACCACCCTGACGACTATCAACCTACGGTCTGCCGCGGCACTCTGCATGTTTGTATGTTTCTTTTCTTCCTAACGCTATCAAAACTTTTCTCGCCGTTGTGTAGACGCGTTGTTGAACGAAATTTAGCGCGTCGTTAAGTGTCGTGTTCGGTAGGGGACGCGTAGGCGTGCTCGTGTCATCGTGGTGTAGCAACGTGCCGATCTTGTTTGATATTGCTGCGCGCGGTGAAGTTTATTCGAAAGGGAGCCCCACGGTTTGTGCGGTTATCGTAATGGCTTTATTTAGAAATCGTCAACCGAAACCGATCGTTTGGTCGGGGAGTTAGGCCAGGATGTGGGCGCACTGATCGATGCTTAAGATGCCCGCTTCTAAAAGGTCGGAGAATGAAAAGGTAGGAAGTGGTGGAAAGAGACAACGAAAACTGGGTAGGGAGGAACCATTATTCATGCTCTTAATGTTGCGACAGCAACACAGGACAATGTTTTGCATTGTGCTTTTATTTGAGAACAATAATTCTTTCCGCCGTTGTTTTGAACGAGCAAATAACTTAAATAGTTACGAAAAATGCTTGTTGAATGTTGTATAATGTATGGGTGTTTAATGTGACAATTAGTCCCTCGCAGTTCTTTGTCAAACAACAATCATTTCTATATTGTGAGCGTAGTCTCGTCACTCGATTCGTCAACTCATTCGTGCGAACAAAGCGCGACACGTGACTGTATGCGCATGCGGAGAAAAGCGTTGCACAACACAACCAGATGTGTAAGTCACCGTATGTTTGTATGTTTCTTTTCTTCCCAACGCTTTTCAAAATACCAGCTAGGAAACTTTTCTCGCCGTTGTGTAGACGCGTTGTTGAACGAAATTTAGCGCGTCGTTAAGTGTCGTGTTCGGTAGGGAACGCGTAGGCGTGCTCGTGTCATCGTGGTGTAGCAACGTGCCGATCTTGTTTGATATTGCTGCGCGCGGTGAAGTTTATTCGAAAGGGAGCCCCACGGTTTGTGCGGTTATCGTAATGGCTTTATTTAGAAATCGTCAACCGAAACCGATCGTTTGGTCGGGGAGTTAGGCTAGGATGTGGGCGCACTGATCGATGCTTAAGATGCCCGCTTCTAAAAGGTCGGAGAATGAGAAGGTAGGAAGTGGTGGAAAGAGACAACGAAAACTGGATGTAGGAGCTGTGCGGTGATCTCACCATTCTACAGCTCCAGTAGGCTGGTCATGTCATGAGAATGGTACCGGACGACTCAGACCGTAAAGTCTTTTTACACTGTCCACATAGATAGAGGAGGCGTGATTGGCCCAAACAGATAATGGCATTGATGCGTCCGCTGGAAAGGCCAGGATATTAGATTGACAGACGATCGTGATCATAGTATTGCGGATTTCTGCTGCACGCTAAGACCGGGAAACGGGTTTAGCACACGATAACTGCATTTATGAAAGTCTCTAACAGACATTGTAAACAAAACCTTGACTACATTGTGCTATTGTCTTGCTTAGTGAATGTCTTCTAGTTAGCTAGACAATAATCAGTTAACACATATTTTTTTAGGGGTTTTCTATAGCTAGTTTATATGAATTTTAAGATTGAAGATAACTACAAATCACTGTCATATTTAAATTGTTCTTAACACTACTATAGTTATCTTCAGTTTGATTTGATTTTGTCATTATTTCATAAAATTTAGGAAAGAATATCAATCTGTTCAAAAACCAATAACCTGAATTTATTAAACATAACAATTCCCACAGTGATACACATTCTCGACTCATATTAAAATGAGACAAAACATTCAAAAACCCATCAAACAAAGAAAAAGACCCATAACATTGTCATCCAAACGTGCTACCGGGTAGGAGTGTAAGCTACTCCCACGGAAACAAACCAAAAAATCCCCGACAGATCTTCTCGATCATCCACAAAGTACGTAAAGCACATAAATTGTAGCATTACATGCCGAACATTCTAAGCCATTAAAATCTGTCATAAAGTCTCCCGCAGACACTTCCTGCACAACACACCGCGGTGTACCAGGGCGGCGCATTCACTCGGCGCTAGGTGGGATCGTAAATTTGACAACGTATCGCCTGTTTACGTTTCTAATGATACCACCCTGACGACTATCAACCTACGGTCTGCCGCGTCGCTCTGTATGTTTGTATGTTTCTTTTCTTCCCAACGCTTTTCAAAATACCAGCTAGGAAACTTTTCTCGCCGTTGTGTAGACGCGTTGTTGAACGAAATTTAGCGCGTCGTTAAGTGTCGTGTTCGGTAGGGAACGCGTAGGCGGGCTCGCGTCATCGTGGTGTAGCAACGTGCCGATCTTGTTTGATATTGCTGCGCGCGGTGAAGTTTATTCGAAAGGGAGCCCCACGGTTTGTGCGGTTATCGTAATGGCTTTATTTAGAAATCGTCAACCGAAACCGATCGTTTGGTCGGGGAGTTAGGCTAGGATGTGGGCGCACTGATCGATGCTTAAGATGCCCGCTTCTAAAAGGTCGGAGAATGAGAAGGTAGGAAGTGGTGGAAAGAGACAACGAAAACTGGGTAGGGAGGAACCATTATTCATGCTCTTAATGTTGCGACAGCAACACAGGACAATGTTTTGCATTGTGCTTTTATTTGAGAACAATAATTCTTTCCGCCGTTGTTTTGAACGAGCAAATAACTTAAATAGTTACGAAAAATGCTTGTTGAATGTTGTATAATGTATGGGAGTTTAATGTGACAATTAGTCTCGCGTAGTTCTTTGTCAAACAACAATCATTTCTATATTGTGAGCGTAGTCTCGTCACTCGATTCGTCAACTCATTCGTGCGAACAAAGCGCGCTCGCGACACGTGACTGTATGCGCATGCGGAGAAAAGCGTTGCACAACACAACCAGATGTGTAAGTCACCAAAATTACAGACGCAATATGTCGCTTAAAAAGCGTTCCTTTTTATCAAAACATTAGAGCTAAGGGATATGGGATATGATCCAGTACGAAAGATTGCTGGTGTGTTTAGAAAACAAGAACACGCTTGAGATAATGCTTCCGGTCACGTTTTTCGGGGAACCAACAGTGCGGATGTCACCGGTACGATTTAAATGCAACATAAATTGAAACAGGAAGCGAGATAATTTATCGCACTTTGGCATCCATCATCGTTCCCGGGGCAACCGTTCGTTACAATCTTTCGGCCGTATTTCATCAGTCAAACTTTCACTCTTGCGCTCCCGGGTTGGGTCCCGTGTCTTTTGCGGTCCTCGGTGAGGGAAGTTTTTTAGGACCTGCCAACGATTTACTATCTGCCGTGAGTGGTACCGATTAGCATAAATCATTGCGGTAATGTGTTCCATTTCCATTTCACACATTTTCGACAAAGTCCACAACGCAACACTGGCGCTTACCAAAACCAACGAGAGCGTGCTACACTAACGAGGCGCTTGTTTTTTTGTTTCTCGAATTTAGAAAGAAGCCAACAGATGGTTCTAAGCGGGAAGAAAATGTATTTAAATAAGTGGTAAAGATATGCGACCTTTTTTCAACTGACGCACAAACGGAATAATACTTACTTTCGGAATTATTTACGATTGCGATTGTCATCGAACCGGAACCGAAACCTGAGTGTTAAAGTAGTGGCGATCCCGCACCGGACACTCACCATACGTAGAAGGGTGTCAATTTTTGTACGGCCAATCCCTCGGAAAACTGGGGAGCGTCATCAGCTTGAAGCAGTCCAATAGTGTGAATTGTTTTATTGGAAGCGAAGAGTGGCACAATAAAAGGTGTTTTTTTGTCTCTCTTAAAAAAAGCGAAGAATAATATTCAACTTTAGCGTCACATAAAGCCGGAAGTGTAATTAATTAAGTTGTACGTTTGTGTGGTTCGCATTTTGGGTGCATACGAACACTCGGATGGCGTGAAAAGGAATGAAACAATGTGCTGCGGGTTCGGTCCACCGAACAATGGAAAGAGCGGAGAGTGTTTAGAATTTGGTTGGGTCATGCAATGTGTGGAACAGGTGTGTTAGGAAAATTAAAATAAAGTCAGCGGGAAGTTGAAGGCTCCCTGGGCAGCAGTATAACTAGCGATTAAAATGTGTCCCTCTTGGTGTGGTGGTCAGCGAACGCAGGCGCGAAAGATAAGAAACTAATTATAAATGTTTGAAATGTTTCGTTATGCTCGGCATTTTCTTTTGTTTAATGTTAATAGTGTTCAACGAAAGCGTTGAACCGTAATTCTATTTGCACATCACGTACGGACGATTAGGATAGTATGAAATATTGTTTTGAATATTAAATAGTTAATCAAGCTACAGGTAACGGCAAGATAGGCTTTATTAGTATAAATTGAGGAGAAATTACTGTACAAATGTTCTATTTTTAAGAAGTTTCACTAATTAATTTATAATTTTGATGAATGTTGAAGTTCTAATATTAAGAATCAAAACTTAACCTTAAAAATGTTGATGTTGCTGAAACTTCGTGTGGACTATATTCGATTATTATTAAACATATAAAAAAAAACTTTCATTAACGAAGTATCACAACTTTTTTAACGTAATAAGGAAGAAAGAAAAAAAAGACTTTTTTCAGCGTAACGCATTTTTTAACAGCAAGATCAATTCTGATGACAATGTAGGACCACTGTGTCGCCACAAAACAACTTAGTTTTTGTTTATTTTGTTTTAAAATTATAATCTCTTGAAGATAGCAAGCAATCAGATGATCTTAAATGTTGGGAATGGAGTTGTTAGGGCTGTAACATATTTAATTTGTAGTAAAATGGAATAGATTAAAATCTAGTTAGCTTAGGTACTGTAAGATCACAGATCACTACTGCCCTTCTTCTTCTCTAGCTCTACAACCGTAGTAGGGATTGGTCTGCTATTTCTAGCTTTCTAGGACTTCGTTTTATCCGCAGCTGGATAGTCAGTCCTGCGTACGGGGAGGCCGTCTGGGCGGGATTCGATCCCCGGTCCTGCCGTGTGGAGACTGGCGCCGCTATCGTATATAATACCTGGCCGCCACGATCATAGATCACTTAACTCCAGTTATTCTATTTTGGTTAGTCATTTAGCACTAGCAGATCTACAGTTTCTATTTTGTTAGATTAAGGGGCTCACTTGCAAAAATAACTTAAGCAACTTAAAAAAAACTTAAGCTACAAACAGTTAGGGAGAATATCAGGTTGTTACTACTACACTTTCATTACTTTCAATACTTTCATTTTAAATTAAAGGAGTTTATTAAAATTAATTATGAATAAATCAATTCATTTCAATTTCTATTTACCAAACTGTCAAACTTAGTTATTATTTTCTTTAGAACCTTTTTATCCGTTAACGCTACTGAATGTACATTGAACCTTACCATCCTACACATTACTGTACCACCAGGCGTACATTGACACGTGCCCTAATCAATCACATACAACACGCAAAGTGTCCATAAAAAAAGGGTCCGGCTGTCACTTCCCGACGCCCGTTTCCGGTTTACGGGTTCACGAGTGGGGGAAAAAAAATAGTTCCATGTTGGTCGGCCGATTGTCCTGGTGACAATGCAAATGGAGGGAGTGCAATATTTTGAAACGAGATTCATATCGCGTTCGTGGTAGGTAGGCGAACACAGAACAAAACGGAGAAGTGTTAGTTTTAGACTGGTGGAGCAACGAAACTCCACTACCACTGCCATTAAGGACTAGACAGAAAAGTTCAGTCACCTGTGCTGTTGTGAGCAGATATAATGTTCCACAATTAGGACGACTGATGTCATTATGGCTGCATATTGCACTATCTACTAGGTTACGATTTGTATTTCCCGTCCGTAGTGCATCCCGGTTTGCTGGAAATCCCGGCTATATTAATTAATCTTCACCGCTATACAACATCTGACAACTTTCTTGCGGCATAGCTTGGCCACTCGTTTCCTATGCTAATAAGATGCTAACAAGCTAGTTACGAACGGAGTTCGGCGCACAGCTCAAGATTAAAACTGGTTCGCATTCTTCTTTGCCGCTGCTTGCGGTAGAGATTCGGTAATCTTGGTGGTGTTTGGGAGAAAATTCCACGAATCAGTTCGATTTCCAGCTAACGTTTATAGTCTCACCTCAAATTTTATCTTTGGCGGTCTGTAATTTTGTGAGGAGTTGTTAGTTATCTGCTTGATTTAAATTAGACAACAAGTTTCACCTAAAACCTTAGAAAGACTGGCTAGACGGGAGTGAAAGAGCTACAATATTTATCGAACCTCAGTGGGTTAAATTCTGAGAATCGGTTTAGGGGTTGTTCGAGTTCAGACAACGTTGATTCGCAGAGTACGGCTGAGTGTTTACTATGAGCTATTATGAAAACGATATTCATGGTATAGGTGAAAATTGTAGCTAGCAGCATAAAAATCCCTTAGGAAAGTGAATCAAAACGTGTCCCAAAAGAGAAATATGCAAGGGACTAATTATGGGGGGTAGACAGTGAAAATTACGATCCGAATGGGTGATGATAATAAATATAGGTTGTAACATAAATTTACGGCTTTCTAATCTGTAAGAATTGTATCTGCTGTTGCCATAACAAACATTTCTTGTCAGTAGATATATCTTTAGCAGTTTTTTTTATTGTTTCAATAAATTACGCACATGTCTTTACACAGGGCAAAATGTGTTTCTGATGAAGGTCTATGAGACCCAAAGCCTCTATAAATAAATGAAAAAAAAAAAAAAAAAAAAGTTTCTGATGAATGTTTTTGAGTATTATCGCCACGATACGATTTCGGTGGATTGCTTCTGACGTGCTTGGCGCCTTAAAGTAGGCAATCAAAATGTTTAGGAATTCTTACAGATCCACGACATACCAAATGAATGTTTTGATACATTCTGATACATATCGGTCAGTAACCTCTTAAGACCTGATTATTCCCTCATAGAAACTGGTTTCAGTGTTTAAATCTCGTCTGAACTATGTCTCTGTATGGAAAGATTTAATAGTACATTGACCACGTAGTCCGTTATGGGTAATTCAGCCACTTGGTAAGGCATACAACAACTTTCTATGATCTTATTATGTTAATTTATTAAAGTTTTTATTACTCTTCTTTTTTAAAAGCGCTTCCTTGCAAACAGACAGTTAGATGAGTGCTTTTGATTTAGGGCAATTGTAAATCGGTACCAATAAATCAATAATCTGCATATTAAGCACCAATTTATCTGTTGGCGCAATAGTTGAGCATTAAAGTGGAATAACTTCTTTATTAAACGCCAACAAAAATTTAACTGTAGAGTACACTTAATAAATCATAACCCAATAATCATTGAATGAGAAATAAGTAATTGAAGCTGTTTGCAAAGCTAAACCACTCCAATAACCATATACTTACTCTAATACACACACACACACCACTCTTACACCTTTCGTACCGTAGTTTGCAAATTTCATCAAACCTCCATTTCGCAAAAGAAATTGAAATTCAAAGCATTCCAATTGTGCGATAAATACGCAAACCAAAGTAAGGCAAAATAATCGAACCTCGCTCAGCGAGCTGGCAGCGCAATAAATAACAAAAAAACGAAGAAGGTTTGCTTTCACTACCAACGATACTCCTTGAAGGGGGTTTGTTTGTTTGGTTTGGGTCTCCATCAATGACGATTGTTATGCTACGGGGTGCACACATTCCGTTTCTGCATGCATCATCCCTAGCCTGAATAAGATTAGATTTACGTAACGTTGCGACAAGATCCAGCTGGGAGTACGTGCCTGAATCCGGGCGGGCAATTTTAAAATCGCCTAAAGCGGTATTAAAAGCGCACATCGGTTAAAGAGACGATTGAAGTTGAGCTTTTCTGTGGTGATTAGGGGGATGGCTATATAAATGGTAAATAAAAGCGTGAAATTTTGGTGAAGCTTATAGATGAGGAAGCTACTATACCACCGGGAATGAATGCTTAGAATCCAACTGCTGGCTGGGGCACTTATGCACTCTCTGGTTGGGTCATATGACTCAAGTCACGAGTTAGCACAGCGTCCTCGCAGGCAGCTAAACGACATTCCAGCTGCATGACCGTAGAACCAGGCACGGTAGAAATAGAACGCTTAATTGGCCAGCCAGTCATACAAACGAGTCACGTTCCATGTTTTGAGCGATCGTAACGCGTAATGATCGGTTGTCCTTCCTTCGTGTTGAACCGCGAGAGTTTTGAATATTGATTTTGCTTGGTAAAACAAAGTACTTTAATTAAGACGAGTGGTGAAATCGGCTAAGAATAGTGGATGAATCATAATTTTATCCATACGGCAACATTCCAATGTTGGTGGAGCTATGCTAGTCAAGCGTTGAAACCGGATTAAGAAGAACTTTGATGTAAAGTGTTGGATTACGAACGAGATTTGTGTTGCGTTTTGTCAACGCATTGGTGCTCGCGAGTGAAATCTCCTTTATCGGTTATGTGTTTTTGGTTGTTAGCACGTCGTGGCGGAACATCGTCTTCTGATCGAAGCGTATAAGAAAGACACCGGGAGCCATCCGCACATGGGTGTGATATTGACAGTGGCGTCAGTGGCTCATTATTCGTCACGATGGGGCTTTCGATAGCGAGCATTGGTGATCAATATACAAAGAAGCGAGGTGTTGCGATTTTATTGGTCAGTCATGCTGAACGGAGCAGAACGGATTGAATCTATTTTTGAATGAATATTTATTTTCGTATCTGGAGGCTTATCTCCAAGAGTATGTCAAATAGTCATGATGTGTAGTTATGGCTGAGCATTAACGCACGTGCATTTTCTTAGTTGAGTTTAAATACATTTGGAAGTGGTTTTATCTAAACAGAGTGGAACAATCATGAACAATGATTCCGGTGAATCAATGAAGAATTTTATTCTGAATTTTAAACAATGATGTTTTTGTGCTTTGAGATCTTAAGCGTTAGATGCTTGCACTGCAACATAGTCTGCCACATTGAGGTTGATCTCATTGATATTTGTTTCAAATGTTTAAATTCAAATGTTTAGATAAGCATGTTAGAAAATGTAACAAATTGCACCAACAAATCCTGATCATGATCTTCGTTGGAAGGAGATCCTAAATCTTTTATGTTTTGTTTGCAATCTTTTAGGCATCATTCCGTCAAATTTATTCATGATCATTGTTAGATGGAGATCATATTTTTCTGTTGATTTTTCGTCATGTCATATGCCATATCTCCAGGATTTGGAGAGAATTTACCATATCTTGATGATTCACTTCCACTGATATCACTACGCACTGATCAAGATACACACGATCACATCTAGAGGGTCAATTGTCTAACGTAAAGTATATGTTACGATCTTATTTCGTACAGCGATAATTTACCATGTATCCTTCTTAACTCATCATGTATTTCCAAAATATTTGGCACTAATTTCACTTAATGTTTTAAGATAGTGGAGTTGAATGTAAACTTAGGTAACAATAACGGACTGTGCACTACAGATCACCAGATACTTTGCATTAGTAGAAGTCATGATAGCAGTAAATGTATGCTAACCGCACAACTTTCTTAACTTTACCTGTCATCATGTTCAACATACGTATTAACAGCTTCAAACAGATAAAGCAATCACATTTATCAACGTCACTCCAAAAGCCGTTTTGTTACGATCATTGTTTGTTGCCTTATTAATCTTCGGATATCGTTAGTTAAACGTTCATAAACAGTGACTCAAGCGTTGATTGTTAACTTCATGGCGTGTCCATTATTCCTGCACCGATTGATATTCCTTGGACGAAGTTGGGTCCACAAAAAAAAACACACACGCAACAACACCAAACCTGAACTACCACACTGAATATCGGCTCCGTTGCACAACGATGAACGATTGGGTTTAGGAAAAAAGCGTTTCAACTTTCCCCGTTTGATGTTCGTGCACATAATAAAAATGAAAGATGCAAACGGCGATCATTAATGATCTTGGGAGGTATTGGGAGGCGTCGTTTTTTTTTGTGAGTGTTATTTTTGATTTCCTGTTTTTCTATAATTGTTTCATCTTAAAATTTCCTCACACAAAAAAGATTAAATCCCCTTTTTCTTACACTAATTGCCTCCTAATGTCGACACTTGCGCATTAGTCTACCTGCCTTGGGAGACGCGTGGAGATTTAGTCGCTCGTCGATGAAAAAGGGGCTTTGCCGGGCAGAAAAAGGTGGTCCCATACCGTAGCTTCCCAGTGTCGTAACCATGTCGGCCACCAATGGAACATGCTTCCCAAAAGCGGGCCGTGCACTAAAACCGTTTGGCGACATAATCGGGCCCTCACGACGGCAACACCATTAGACGGTCGCGTACGTGGTCGCGATGGTACGCGCGCGCTTGGACACGAGGTTGATGTTGCGTAATACAACACTTTACCCACACTTTACGCCAGCATCATTGACCAGCGCGACCAGACTGGGATGGGCGAACGTTCAATCAGCCGGCGCAAGTAGACTATCGGTGTGTGGTGTGTGGAACGTTCCAAATCTGGTTTCCCAGGACAGCCCACCATCGGTTAGTTGAGGTACGGTTGGTTGCCGCGAGCGCACAAAAGCGAAAGTATCGTGTGGTCACTTCCCAAGGAAACCGGAACCTCGATGGTCAGGGACGGTGAACGGTGGTTTGGCCCGGTGGAAGGTTACGAAGGAAGGTACGGTGAACGATTTCGGCATTGACCCTCGTGCCGTGTGCGTGCCTTCGATGAATGGCAGAGTCTTCCGCTCACTTTGCTGAATAGAGAGCTCGAGCCTATCTAGATGACGATGGGATGCAGGAAGTGGTCGAATATTGTTGAGTTGATGAGTTGATTGCAGAAAACATCTTTTTATGTGGGAAATCATAAGAGATCGATCGCATGAGATTGGTAAACTAAGTTTGGTGGATAGTGGGATTGGATGCTTTAACATCTCGATTGAATCTATAACATACGGTAACTCTGCAAGACCCTGTTCAGGTTTTAAGTATTCATTTAAAATTGGACTAAAATGGGTATAATGCTTTAGAAATTGTCAATTCTAGAGCTCGTCAAAGCACCAGTGTTCGATGGTCTATAAATTATTGATAAATATATAATGTTAGCCTTATTTAACGCCTACGTATCAAAACAAGTCACATGCGAAACTCTCCACTAAATGACATCAGACCTTGGGCATTTCAGAATTATGCCATGTTGCGTAAAATACTCAGACCCACTACTACGCCATCTTCGGGAAAGTCTTTGAAATCATCGTTCTAGGAACAGCAGCTCGTCCATTACGAAAGACACGTGAACAGTGTTTCACTCTTGCCGACGTAAACAACCCCCCCCCCCCCCCCCCCCTCCTATATGACCTTGGTCGGGTATGCGGATCCACATTACATCCAGCAGTGGCTGCTTCACGACACTACACAACATAAAACTGTGGCGCGCTACACTTCTGACAACCGTGGCCTTTAACGGTAGCCGGTGGCCTCGAACACTGGCCGGATAAACTATTGTACCGAGCTTCACTGCTACTTGGAGCGATGCGTAAATGCGCACCGTACTTTGCTGTGGTTTTACGCTAAAGTCAATTAAGCAATTGACATCGTGCACGGTGGTGTCCAGGGGGGAAGGTTCCGCACAGACCTCAAGCGGGGGAAGTGTTTACGGTAAACCTATAGCGATTGGTACGCAGCGTGTTTTGTGCGGGCTTTGCGATCGAAGGTGACACTGCGGCGTGTTCATGTTGTAAACAGCACATGAGTCACGCGTATGGTGATCGACATACATTATCAGATCGTTGCGTGTAGGTGTACCAGGAACAACCAGAAGCAGCGATTATTTACTGCATTCACAGGAATGAGTTAACCTCAAATGTCACGCGCAGTAAATTTAGCTTTTAGTTGTTAGAAAAAACTCATGTTATCATCAAAATTCAAGATCTCTGTGTAAGTGTGGCAATACCTAATAAAATTCCCATACGATACCTCCGTTGTGTCAGAGGCCCATAACTTCTGTGCTACTTACTTAGCCTCCAAGAGGTTTGATGCGCCACTAATAGTTTATAAAACAAATGAAAATCTTAATTCTCATAATCGCTTTCAATTTTACTTTTTATCCGATAGGTTCTGCGTCACCTCTAGCATAGGATAGACACAAGACCCTCACATCATGGGATCCGGAGGTAGAATGGACTGCTGCGGGCAGTGCGTAAAGTACAGCATGTTTGTGGCCAACTTTGTCATCTTTGTAAGTATCACTGTGGCACGATCACCATACCGAAACTAACACACCCCATTTCATTGCAGCTCGGTGGTGCGATCGTGTTCGGTTTAGGCATCTGGACGCTGGTGGACAAACACTTCATTAACGAGCTACTCGGTACGAATCTGTTCTCCGGCGCAGTGTACGTACTGATTGCCACCTCCGCCCTGGTCTGTCTGCTGTCATTCTTTGGATGCATGGGTGCGGCCAAGGAGTACAAGTGTATGCTGCTGACGGTAGGTGTCCACTACGCCCATGTACCAATGCTAACTTTGTAACCCACAACGCTCTTAAGTAGCTTGCGGGCTTTATGGTGGAATAGCGAAACAATTGGAACAAACAATCACGCTTTCGGTTTAGCTTTGTAACTGTGTGTTTTGTGTTCCGTTCGATTAAAATGCTTCTTTTTCTTTTCCGACTGTATGTATGTCCCGCACCCACCACTCGAACCACTACCACTACCCCCCCCCGGCTCTTTGACCGTTTCCGGGCGCAAAATCGCACGCGCTGTTTCGCTTCGGATCCGATTGCAGTACTTCATACTGGTGTTCCTCATCTTCGTGACGATGCTGATCGGTGGCATCCTTGGGTACGTTTTCCGCGAGAAGGTATCGCAGACGATGGGCGACGAGATGCGGTCGTCCATGAGTTTGTACGGTTCGCGGCGCACCATCACGACGGCGTGGGACGAAACGCAACAGCGACTGAAGTGCTGCGGCGTCAAGAGCTACAGCGATTGGCGCGGTGACATCCCACAGTCCTGCTGTCAGCGAACACTCGACGGTTACAAACCGTGCATCGAGAACCCGAGCCCGGAGAACATCTACATCAACGGATGTCTCGAGATCACGTCCAGCTACATCCGGGACAATGCGGCCATCATCGGTGGTGGTGGAATCGGTGTCGCGGTGCTGCTGATATTCGGAATGATATTTTCGTGCTCACTGTTCCGGATGATTGAGTGAAACGGGGAAGCCTTTTGCGGAGAATGTCCGGAAGCTGGAGCTGCCGGAGTTTCGTGCTGTAGGCGGGGTTTTCCATCCTCTGTGGAAAATATTGCATCCAACAACTGGCTGCGCACTGAACAAGCAATAGTGAACACATGCGAAATCCATCTATCAGTCGCACAACCTTCGTACTTCGATTACTTTAAGACATCTACTTACTGTTTCGTTTCCCTGGCTCCCTGGCATTGTGGAGCGTAGGCCGTTCAGAACTCGAATTCCGTCCAGATGGGGCACAATCATCCCTCGCTCCAAGGAGGGCCGTTTTGCAGAATCTCTTGCTATATGCAGCAATTTTATTTTATGTTTTTGTAAATGTGCTTTTCTTCATTTCGAGCGTAGTTGTCGCACGACTTCTTGCTAGTGGCGTTGGACAATGTTTTGCGCTTCGTTACGCAGACGTAAGACACATTTCCCTGCACCGCAACTCTGCTGCTCTCATTACATCGTAATTGTTAAGATATTCTTTTTATTTTAATTTAACACAATCGATCGGCTGAAGCTAGACGAAAACGCGAAAGAAAAAAAAGATGGGTGGATTATAAGACCTGCACAAGCAACACGACAAGCAAATTGAGGAAGCAAAATTTATGCTAAAACCGTACGATCGTATAATTCCATGTGCTTTTATGTAGGTGTTAATAAAGAGAAAGGAGCGATAAGAAGTTTAAATTTTCTTTTGTTTTTTTGCGCGTACGACTGGGTTGGATTGGATACAGTACTTTTTGCTATCGTTCCTGGTCGTGGTGGTGCTGGGTGTCGGTTCGGTGTTAGGTTATGCGTTTCGGGAGCGCATTGCACTCGGGCTGCAGGACCAAATGTACGAGAGTCTGGAGATGTATGGCAGGCGTCGGTTGACGACCGTATCGTGGGACATGACGCAGGAAGATTTGCATTGCTGCGGGGTGGAGGACTATCGTGACTGGAGTGAGCGTATCCCGGACTCGTGCTGTATGGACGATTATGGGGCTCGGAAGCGACCTTGTCAGCAGCTGCAGACCTCGCTCACGATCTACCGGATCGGGTGCTATGAAGCGATCACGCAATCGTTGGTGCGAAACAGCATGCTGCTGGGTGGAGCGGCGATACTACTGCTGTCAGTGATCGTACCGGCAACGATTATGGCTTACTACATGTTAACTACCATATAAAATGCCAGATCATTTGAGGCAAGTGCAATAACGTTGGTTTTAGAAAAAAACAAATGATAAATAAAGCGATACAGGTGATTGAAACTGCATTTTTGTTTGCTTCTCGATACGAATTATTCGGTTGGTGGGATCAACTATGGATTATGTACTACGAGCTACACATAACATATATCACGTATATCACATGCAGTGCAAAACATAACTATATGACTATCTCTAATGAATATTTTTTGTGGAATGGTTTTCGTCAATCGTCAATCTGCTTCGGTATGCGAGGAGTACACCCGACAGAAAACAAGAGACCCTTAGAATTCGATGAAGTTTCAAACGGACGAAAAGTGGTAGAGCACTTGTATGGCGTTTTTTATTTTGACCATGAGAAACAGAGTATCAGTAGATGGTAACGATGAGGTTACGTTTTGTTCAGGAAAGTTGTGCTTGCTATGAGCTGTACAAAATTTTATGAGCCAGAAGCCTTCAGAATGCACGATTTATTGAACACTAATATGAGTTCTACACCATGATGATGGAAAACTTCAATGTTCGCAATGGATTTTAGCAAGCGCCAAACACAGTACATGCTTTATACCATGTCCCAACAGAAAAGAACACATTGTTAGGATCGTGTCGAACCTCGGATCGGATGCAGCCCGGAACCGTGTTGTCTGGCTACGTGGACTTGCTTGAGCTTCAGCGGACATAGCAGGATATCGAGTTTTAACTTAGAACAACGTTCTCTTTAAGTTTTTGTTTTATCTCCAGCATTGTTTTGTTGGATCTGCACTGCATTAAGAAGCAATGAAGTTAAAAAGTTGAAATTTGAAGCAAGTTAAACCAGTCTGTCATCTTGAAAATAACTTGGCTTACTACATGTTAACTACCATATAAAATGCCAGATCATTTGAGGCAAGTGCAATAACGTTGATTTTAGAAATAACAAATGATAAATAAAGCGATACAGGTGATTGAAACTGCATTTTTGTTTGCTTCTCGATAGGAATTATTCGGTTGGTGGGATTAATTATGGATTATGTACTACGAGCTACACATAACGATATCACATATATCACATGCAGTGCAAAACATAACTATATGACTATCTCGAATGAATATTTTTTGTGGAATGGTTTTCGCCAATTATTCAGGTAAAGCAAATTTCCATGATCTGGATAACGGATGACATCGACATTGTCGAATTGTATACAGCTGCTTCGGTATGCGAGGACTACACCCGACAGAAAACGAGAGACCCTTAGAATTCGATTAAGTTTCAAACGGACGAAAAGTGGTAGAGCACTTGTATGTCACTTATTTTGACCATGAGAAACAGAGTATCAGTAGATGATAACGATGAGGTTACGTTTTGTTCAGGAAAATTGTGCTTGCTATGAGCTGTACAATGTTTTATGAGCCAGAAACCTTCAGAATGCACGATTTATTGAACACTTATATGAGTTCTACACCATGAAGGTGGAAAACTTCAATGTTTTCAATGTATTTTAGCAAGCGCCAAACACAGTACATGCTTTATACCATGTCCCAACAGAAAAGAGGCGTGTCAGCGACCTGTTTGACTTGAGGTGTAGAGTAGCAAGCATATTGTAAGGATCGTGTCGAACCTCGGATCGGATGCAGCCCGGAACCGTGTTGTCTGGCTACGTGGGCTTGTATCTACGACTTGCTTGAGCTTCAGCGGACATAGCAGGATATCGAGTTTTAACTTTGAACAACGTTCTCTTTAAGTTTTTGTTTTATCTCCAGCATTGTTTTGTTGGATCTACACTGCATTAAGAAGCAATGAAGCTAAAAAGTTGAAATTTGAAGCAAGTTAAACCAGTTTGTGATCTTGAAAATAACTTAACGAGCTACTTCTCCCATTAGACACACTGTTTCAGGGTTGTCTCCAATATTTTTGTTTATTGATTCTGTTCAGTGAGATGAAATGGAATCGTGTATCGTATCATTATTACAGCATCATGTGCCTTATGATGTATTTCTTTTTTGTTTGGCCGACTTGAAACAGTAGTACTGAGTAGTTGGAAAAGGAGAAGCGATGTATAAACTAAGCAGCACTGGCCGTAGGATGCATTATACTGCAAGCCCTTTCTCTCTGCTCGGTAGGTTTAGGATCCAGTACAAAAGGGAGCTTTGGCTCAATTGTATTGTGTGTGTGTGTTTTTTTAGTGTTTTTCCCCTTTTTACCCATCAAGGGATTCTTGTTACAGTGCTTGTAAATGTTATTCCATTAGCATTTGCGTTTCATTATACACCACACACACAGCTTCATGGCGTGCAGCAACAGCCATATGCTAGTTTCTTACACTTTTGGTCTGTTTTATGAAGCTGCCCCTTACTCGGTGTCAGTGTGATTTTTTGTTTGTATATGTATAATATATGTATAATCTTCGTGGTTTTACACAATTCATTAAACGTTAAGAATTTAACACACCATTTATCATTGTGGTGTTGGTATGTGGGATGATTTAAAAAAATATATATTCAAATACACACACACACATTACTGCTGTTGTTGCTACCGCACACCACACGCGTGCAGTGTTGGCAGGTGGCAAACGAAGACAGAAAGCTTCCACTGTAACTGAACTGTTGCGTGTATGTGTATTTAACTGGCTTAAGGGTATCATATACATATACAGCGTTATATCTAAACATTTGAATCATGTGCGACAACACCGAACGCAGCTTTAAGTGTTTTGTTTCTCTGTACACTATAGGTTTGGCGTTTGGTATGTTCACCAAGGGGTGCACGGTCCCCTTTCAAAAGCAGAAGGAAGCATATCCGCATTGTATACATGCTTTGAAATTCGAGGCTTAAAGTTTGGTTGTAAATAGACCGCACGAAATAGGACGCATATTACATTTGCGATATCGTCAACCTCATTTGCTGTGTACTCCCTTTACTTTTGTTTCATTTATGTGCAAATGAGGCGGGGAAGGAAAAGGAGTTTAACCCACTTCTGGTGAGTTCGCTCAACGTAACTTATGCATAAACAATAGAACAGAAAGCAATAAAAATGGAAGAAAAATGTATCATGGGGACATTGATCCATTGATAGAGAGAAGCAATTTGCTGCTTGGTCAGTTCTTCGTTATGTTTTTCGTGCGTTTTTTTTTAACAATAAGTATTTGCGACTAATTATTTTCTTTTGGCATAACACATCAAGTCCTTTGCGAAACAGATCATCCAAAATGTGGCTGTAACTCGAACGGTTGAAGCAAACGTTGCAACGTGTTTGCAAACGTTTACAAAAACGAATATTTTACGGAAGTATATTGTCACAAGAAAGGTGATTTTTATTCCATCCAATTATTTACCAAATTAAAGAATAATTATTTAAAAAAAATGCCACAATGTCCCGAACAGCAACCAAACGCGCTCAGCGCAATTGTATCCAGGTTGTGCTTGTTTCGATGGCCAGTTTTGTGCCATAAGGTGCAGATCACATCGATTGTACGATCGCAAAAAAAAATAAACAATGAATTTAGGGGGCAAAACGGAAAGCAAAATCAAATCTCCCATGGAAGGTTTTTATCGTTTTTGTCGATTCGTCAACAGATGTTCTTGATCGTGTACTGACAAGATCAAATACGTTCATGTGCAACGTATGGAAAAATATATGACAAAAAGCTAAACTCCAACTAGAAATATTGTGCGCACAGCGTGTGCAAAGCCATCCGAAATATCCGGTTCCCTTCTAGTGGTGCGCATTGGTCAGGTAAGGCTGTGCCGGGCCCGTATCCGTCGAAACGTTTGGCAGTACCGGTTAGGTTTGCCGGTGAAAGCAAAGACTGATGATGCTGACACTGCACAGCACGATCGTGACGACAAACAGCATCATGTAGACGGACGTGATGAGCCAGAAGGTGAACAGGTACAGGGTCTTGTTGCAGTACTTGCCCAGCGACGGATCGTAGTTCGGTTCGTAGATTTGATAGATCCAAAACGAACCGATAATGAACCATCCGAGCATGAAGCAGTTGATGAGCGTCTGCGTCGGCGTTTGTCGCAGCCGTTCCAGTTCCTGTTCCTCCCGGCTGCGGACACGTGTGGAGAGATGTAGCAGCTGTTTCAGCACACCGAAACCTCCACCGACCAGCAGATACACCGGGATGTATTCACCCTGCGGGCAATCGTACAGGTAGAGGGAACCGAACACGATCATACACACCGGTATGACGTTCGTTATGCCCAGGGCAATGGCGCAGCCGACTGAAAGCGTGGTAAAACACGTGTAATGTATCTTTCAATCGCGTACCATACTCACACGTATATTATACTCACGCGTTCCCAGCACCAGAATAACAATGTTGACTAAAAAATCCAAAATTCCTCTGGAAGATTTGCGCGCCTCCCGCACCCGTCCGAACAGGGAATCGTAGGACGGTGGTGGCGCTTCCACATCGACCGCTTCATCGTAGCTGGGCGGTTCGCCGCGGTGTGATGTGCTCGGTTCGCCGAGTTCGCTGTACGGCACGGGCGGTGCTGACGGGTAGTAGAGAGAGCTGCTGTCGATTCTGGCCTGTGTTCCAAACTGCGCGGACACTATCACTGTGGTCGGCTGTGGTAACGGTGGATGTGTTGAGGTGGTAGTATTTGTGCTATCTACTTCTTCCTGGCCGGGCTGCTGAAACATATCGGAGTAAAAGAAACGCACCATTTTAGCCCGGACTGTTGGTGATTACAGTACACTAGCACGCATTCGCAGGCGGATCGATTCGGGATGGATCGCGAAGCGAACCAGCGAACGAAAACGCGAACCGGAATAAAGAGTGGAAAACGTCGCGCCTTTGTTTGGGTGCTGATGCTCGGCGGCCACTTTCGCCGAGTGTCGTCACGCGCGGCGAAACGTCTTTCAGCGCTTTCGGATATCCCATCAGGAGGCACGAATGCACATGACATTCGGCTGACTTTGGGACGGCGGTTCAATATACACATTGGCAGTGAACTAATGGGGAGCACCCAAAACGACGCGGCACCGTGGCACCATCGCACGTCGTCGCCATACCTGTTGAACGTAAATATCGTGGTAGTTGGATACTGCTACGTTCGCTGTGTAGGGTCCACCAGCGCTGCCGCCACTGTTCGTGGACATTGTTGCTGTTGCACCGTTTCGGATTGTGCACTTTAGCGATGGGCTAAAGCTTGTTTGACGTGGGCCAAGGGATTGTACACTATACGGCACAAACGATAATGTTGCTGGTGCGTTGTACTATATATGGAATGAAAAACACACGAATCGCTTTGCAGTCCGGTTTCTGTTTCGTTTGTTGTTTTTCTTTTTTTTCAAACACGAAAATGATGTCACTGTTTGACAGTTGAGCAACATTGACAAAAAAAAAGAAGGAAACTGCAAATAGCAAATAATTGATTGGAAAGACAATACCTTAAGTAAATAGTGATACATTTTTATTCAAAACTATTTTACGTAAATGATGTGAAAAGTTGATGATTTTTTATGCGATAAAATGTCACTTGCATGTCCGTTGCGGTAGCATGATTTGACGTTTGTACCAAAACAAAAACTTACACAACATACAACGAGAAGCTGTTTTTCGTGGGGTATTATTGAAGAACCACATTTTGGCGATGTTTCCAGTGAAGTTGTTAATACTTCGTGCCATACCATCCGTGCCGGTAGGCCAATATTTCCCTCTGGTACGTTCGTTAACATGTGGAGTCACTCGATTAAGCAAGAAAGCGGAACAGTTGGAAAACGAAGAACCGGCTGCAGATGAGCTGCCGGTAACGTTCGTAGACGATGATGCAGAATCCACGGAAGCACGTGAAGCACGGATAGCGGCATTACGGAACAAATCACGGCTTCTACCACAGCATCGAAACATGCTGCACGGTGTACTTCCGTACGAGCAATCACAATCTTGGATTCACGAAACCGTCAAATACAAACGCATGATGCTGGGGCGCTATGGCATCGATGGAAGCAGGGTGGATCCACGTGAGTTTGTTTATAGCATCCAGATTTGTGGAGCATTTTAATTGACCGTTTTTTCCTTATTTGCAGGTGTGTGCTTTCCTACTAAAAAAGAAGCGTACGAAAAAGCAGAGTACGAACGTGTTGCATTTCCCTTCACTCTGAAGCAAATGATGGATGCTAATGAAACTGCGCGCAAGACTCGCAAAGCCGAGATAGAAGCACGAGAAGCGGATGTGGCACGAAAGTTAGAAAAGCTTGACCAGTGGACGACGGATCTGAATGCGCGCATCGCAAAGAAGGAAGCAGAAGCGCGCGCCGCCAAGGAACGCAAGGATCGTCTAGTCGAGGAAGTTCGAAGACATTTCGGATTCAAGGTAGATCCGCGTGACGAGCGCTTCCAGGAGATGTTGGCACTGAAGGAGCGCGAAGATCGTAAGAAGGTGAAGGAAGCGAAACGAAAGGAGAAGGAGGAGAAAATGATGGAAAAGTTGCAGAAAAAGACGGCACAGCTCGAGTCCGATGCTCAGGTACCGAGTGAGCAGACGAAATAATAAACTGAATCACGCGCATCTATAGTGGGAACGCAGATGAATGCTTCTTTAATAGTTGGTTGTGACTGAAATGCAGTATAAATTAAGAAAGAAGCACTTTAGTGCTATTCCAAAGTTTAGCGTTGTCCCGCCTCCGGGTTGGTGGCCGAAATTAGAAGCAGAATGACGACTGGCACGAGGTACATCCACTGAAATTGAAAACGATTATGATAAATTTGAATTGCACATAACACATTTATCTGGGCTTACGTATTTCGCAAAGAAGCTCCGATTATCCTTAGTTTCACCGCGTTCTCGAGCTTCGCGTTCCCGTTCCATCTTCTGTATGAAGCTGGCCGTGTCCGGGATAGGAGCCGATTCGGTATGCTTCACGTACACGTCCGTGTTAAATTCGTCCAGCACGTCGACATCGGTATTGGACAGATCGCGGCATTCGTTCATATTGCCATTGTTGACCGATTGTGTGACCGCGGTCACCATCCCCGAGTGATCCAACGAAACCCACAGTACATCGGTGAGCTGAGCTTTCGCTAAGGCACACTGGAAATCAGATGGTGGTAAACAGTTACATTAAAGGTGCACTGGATGCTTGAGCTGCTGCAAAATTACACCTACCGCTTTGGATGAGGTAAGAAACTTAGTTACACCCTCAGAATCGGTAACATGTGCCTCTAGGCGGTAAAGCCGGTCGTCTTGTGCTAATCGTTTCAATTTGTTTCTGTCCTGCAGTGATAGCGGTTCTTGTGCCACTGAAACCAGCCCGGTGTTACGGTTCGTGACGGTAACATTGCCCCGTAGGGTGAATTTGTTTGGTTCGTCAATATCCAGCGCGTGGAAGAGTGCTATGTTTAGCCAGCCATCGTACTCGAGCGAGTTCTAAACAACACGAGCAAATGTAAGCACCGGAATCGCATTGGACTACATTTAATGAATGATACTCACAGCCTTTACATAGTTGATAGTGGTTGCAATCCAAATGGACACAAGGAAAGTTATTTTCATTAGTAAATTCATTGCATAAATTAGATTTATTCACTGCGCTGCCTCTAGCTCTGGGTAAATCTGAACTTCCAATGTTTTGCAATTTGACGGATGGAAATATTTTGACAGTTCGCCTCAGGAGTCGTCCACCCAGGCCAGGCATGTCAAACTCAGGGGTTATTTTCATGCTCTTCCACGTGTGAGGATATTGTTCGCGATAAGTATTCAGTATCAAATCCCGTTTGGACTGCCTAATCGTACGTACAACTGGATATCCTTCTTTTTGGCGCTGCAACTTCATAAGGTCTTGGGACTGCCATAACCGGCTTTCCTTGATTTATTTATTATTATAACCGTAGCTGGATAGTCAGTTCTTCGTACGGGGAGGTAGTCCGGACGGGATTCGAACCCCGGTCCTATCCTGTGAAGACCGGCACCGCTATCGTATATACCACCGGGCCGCCTCGATCGGCTAATTTGGCTATCCAGAAACGGGTAAAACGAAATCAAGAAAACAAATAATGGTGGGCCAAGAGCTCTCGAGGTCTTAGTGTCTTAGTATCTTCAATTCACTTAATGAGATGCAGTCTTTGTTTTCGGCACAAGAACCAAACGTCTTCCACTTAAACTTCCTTTAGCCGAATAGAGAGTCAGAGTCCTGCGTACTGCGGGCTGGTCCAGTTGATGTTGCAAAGGCCTGCTGCTTGCCAAAACTGCTTGCTTAAACTCCACAAACACATTTTCACGGGTTTTTAAACTCGGGATTTATTCAACGTTTTACAGTCCAACCTGCTTTGCGACATAAAAGGCATAACTTTTCTTATTACCATGTGCAGGCATATTGTCGGATGTCGCTGACCAATCATGCTACACATTGATTCATTGCGCTGTAAAATATGGTAAAATAAATAGATCATCTTGTGTTGGTAAGCCATACGCCTGAAGTACCCGTGCCATAGTACTTCCAAATGTTAGAAGTAATATTAATTGTATCATGCGTAAGAAGTACGGAACCTTCGCCAGTTGATTAATCCCGAAATGATGGTTAAGGAGGTGTTTTGTAGGATCTCTTTGGTAGCTTAAAATCTGATACTGAAGCCCAGCATACATATTAGAAGTACAGCAACATAAGTAAAGGTAGTGCAAAAGATCGGTGTGCCGAGTTTAGTTTACCCAGGGTCATAATTAGTTAACGCAGAACTTTGAAGCATCTTTCGGAGGGAGTGAATTAACAGAACGAAACGATTACCGGATTGCCAATTGGTGCCGTTTCCTGTCCAGGTCCCTATCGCTAATGACGTAAATTTTCGAGCTAAAGGCAGCATCGGCCGTCGCTTTACCATCCGGGCTCGAAGCATCCGTCGGTATCTCGCTGGGCGTTGTCGATGAATCTTGCTTTTTCCTACGGCACAGTTTGATAAGGTTTTTGTTGGAACCGCCGCCATTATGCTCAAGCGTTTACGAAGCGTTTTCTGTCAAAAAATTCGCTTGTCAAAAAATTCGTTTCGCTGTAGATTTCAGCGTGTGGCCGCACGGTTAGAAGTAATATTAATTGTATCATGCGTAAGAAGTACGGAACCTTCGCCAGTTGATTAATCCCGGAAATGATGGTTAAGGAGGTGTTTTGTAGGATCTCTTTGGTAGCTTAAAATCTGATACTGCAGCCCAGCATACATATTAGAAGTACAACATCACAAGTAAAGGTAGTGCAAAAGATCGGTGTGCCGAGTTTAGTTTACCCAGGGTCATAATTAGTTAACGCAGAACTTTGAAGCATCTTTCGGAGGGAGTGAATTAACAGAACGAAACGATTACCGGATTGCCAATTGGTGCCGTTACCTGTCCAGGTCCCTATCGCTAATGACGTAAATTTTCGAGCTAAAGGCAGCATCGGCCGTCGCTTTACCATCCGGGCTCGAAGCATCCGTCGGTATCTCGCTGGGCGTTGTCGATGAATCTTGCTTTTTCCTACGGCACAGTTTGATAAGGTTTTTGTTGGAAAGATAGAGTAAGGTGCCAAACACGAAAATAATACCAACTACCGCAATCGGAATAATTACAAAGAGTTGCGTGTCCTTCGCCAACGAGTGGGACGGTGGCGGCATTTCGTCGTCCTGCTTGGCCTGCTTGGTCGGATCGGTACGCCACCAGTTCCAAACGCCCCCGAATTTGGTAGGGTCAGCTTCCGGATCGTGCGGTCGGTTGCGCGGACTAACCGCCTGCAATCGGTACTCCTCCAGATGTTGCCTGATTTCGCGCAGTCTCTTCGGATGCTCGCCGGAGATGTCATGCATTTCACAAGGATCGTTAATGATGTCGAAAAGGCACGGCTTTACCAATGGGTTGCAATGTTTGTTCGCAATCGCATTGCCACAGTTAACTCGGGCGTGTCGCCGAAGGTACGAGATGAGCTTTTCATCCAGCTTGCCAGTCCGGGCGATTGTGGTGGACAGTACACTGCTGAGATACTGATCGTCTGCTGGCAGTTTATCGAACGCGTCCGTTTCGCCGTACCACTCATCGTTTATCCCGTTCAGGGTGGTACCGTTGATGTACTTGAAACCGTTCTCCACGTAGCTTGTGTAGCCGAATATTTCATCCAGATTGTTCATCAGTCTTTGCCTGGGATTACCGGTACCGTACGCCAGTGCTTCCCACTGGTCGATTCCATCGATATCGCTAAAGGAACTGTTGCCCACCGTAATGCCTGCGGCAGATGCTAGCGTCGGTAGCCAGTCGGATATGTGGAACCATTGGTTGGAGACGCGTTGCGTGTCCTGTAGCAGCGGACTCCAGATGAGCGCTGCAGTACGCACCGCACCTTCCCAAGGAGAATGTTTTTGCTGAAAAGTAGACAAACAAGCATCGATGAATTGTAGTGACAGAAGAGAGTAGTAAAAAAATCGCACACAACTTACACCCCGGAACGGATAATTAGAGCCCGTATTGCTGTGCATCCCCCGAGTAACACCTCCATTATCGCTCAGAAACACGATGATTGAATTGTCGAGCATTCGGTTCACTTTCAGGCTTTCGTACACCGCACCAACGCTATCGTCCAGCTTGGACATCATCGCTGCATACGTGCGACGATCGCGATCTTGGATGTACGCAAAATTGTCAATCGTTTCCTGCGGTGCTTGCAGAGGATCGTCATCGTTTCCTGCGTGCGGTGCAAGATGATTGAGTACCAGCAGCATCGGCTCTTCGCTCTTCCCATGCTGACCGATAATGTCCTTCGCGGCCATTGTGAAGTAATCCGTAGCGTAGGTCCCGTTAGCCGCATAGTTGACGAACCGATTCTGTCGCATATCGTAACCCTCGAATGTACCCTGCCGGTGGGGTTAACAGAGGCGAAAAAAATCCGGAATGTAAGATGTAAGCTCACGTTGCGTTACAATTGTGTGGTAGGTTTATGGGATGTTATGTTTGAGCAATGATAACGGTGGCGTGAGACAATTCGTAGCTTTTTAGTGGCAGGTAAGTAAAAACGTTGCGCTTTATTGCCCTAATCGCTATCGCTGGCTGCCAACTACCAAGACGTGTTGTTTAGAAGTTACCATTACATATTATTATTATACACTGAATATTAAACACAGATCAAGAGAACACATGTGCTCGAATGATACACAAAGCTACAGCCGATCTTCAAACCAATGCGTGTGCATCGATTAACCTTGAAAAACATGCAAAACATATTGAAATTCATTCACTAACAGGTTTGCTGCCCAAACACAGCTGGGTGGAATGAACGGGAAGTAAGCTTTGATGTTGAACGAAAAACAACTCTTCACCGTTAGCTAAAAACTTGGGTAGGATTAGTCTTTGGTCGGTTTTGGTTGAAGCAAAAAAAAAAAAAGACACGTGGAAGGCAACAGAACATGGAGGCATGTTAGACAGCTCCCTAGTCTGTTCACCTGTCGCAGGATCGCTCCTTCCTATACTCACGCTATTCATTTTCGACACGTAGCTCCAATAGTCAACGTACGGACCGAGGTACCCGATGTGCGTATCGAACCCCCGGCTGGTCGGTATGTAGTGCTCGGTGTAGAATCCAAGGTGCCACTTGCCAATCATGTGCGTACGGTAGCCAGCCTCACGGAAATACTCGGGCATAATGCGCTGATCCAGCCCGAGGCCCCACGGTTCATCGCTGTCGATCACGTAGTGCTGCATGCCAATGTTGATCGGGTTTCTGCCCGTCATCAAGGCTGCCCGGGACGGTGTACACATCGGTGCCGAATAGTGCCGGTTAAGGATGATACCGTCGTACGCGAGGGCGTCAATGTTCGGGGTCGCTATCTGGTTGGAACCGTGGAAACCAACATCGTTCCAGCCCATATCGTCCGCTGTGATAATGACGATGTGTGGCGGCTTTCGGGACTGCTGGCCGTACGCTAGCGCGCGGTGACCGATGATGCATACCAGCAGTACGGTAAGATGCGTCATCCTTCTTGAAGACGGACCGCTTTGGTTACTCATTTTGGGGCGTGCGCTATTTAGAAATTGATACGAACGATCGGGCAACTACAGTTTCACTGTGCGTTACGGCGTTCTTTGCGTTCGTGTGTCTCTTACGGCATCGCCATCTGAAACATACCAAGTGAAAAGTGTTGAAAGATGGTCTGTTAGTCGTTTGTCTGTTTTTTTTTTGGAGGGCTACAAACAACCGCGTTTGTCCCGCGCACTGATTAGATCGTGTAGTGCCCTTCAAGGATGATACCGTCGTACGCGAGGGCGTCAATGTTCGGGGTCGCTATCTGGTTGGAACCGTGGAAACCAACATCGTTCCAGCCCATATCGTCCGCTGTGATAATGACGATGTGTGGCGGCTTTCGGGACTGCTGGCCGTACGCTAGCGCGCGGTGACCGATGATGCATACCAGCAGTACGGTAAGATGCGTCATCCTTCTTGAAGACGGACCGCTTTGGTTACTCATTTTGGGGCGTGCGCTATTTAGAAATTGATACGAACGATCGGGCAACTACAGTTTCACTGTGCGTTACGGCGTTCTTTGCGTTCGTGTGTCTCTTACGGCATCGCCATCTGAAACATACCAAGTGAAAAGTGTTGAAAGATGGTCTGTTAGTCGTTTGTCTGTTTTTTTTTTGGAGGGCTACAAACAACCGCGTTTGTCCCGCGCACTGATTAGATCGTGTAGTGCCCTTCAAGCGCCACGATGAAGCTGTTTGTGTCGGTATCATAGAAACAGCTGCGCCTCTGAACGAACTATCATACGCTCTCGTCTCACACGCACACACACAGCCGAGAAGCCGTGGAACCACCGAAAGATCGTTTGCAGATCTTGTGGCGTGATAAACAAACAAAATAAAGCAATTAGATTTTATCAGATCAACGCCTTGTTTGCTTGTCACAACCGATGGCTCTTGGAGCGAGGGACGAACGTGCAAGCGAGACGTACAAGACCCTTCTTCCCGTTTGGGTAAGCGGTTCCAATCAGTCGGTTCCAACACCACGTTCAATACCCATCGGTACGCCTTACGCCTTGGAAGCCAGCTTTAGTGCTGGAACTGGCTGCGTTTGGTGCGAAGCGGTTTCTATTACACTTCCTACCGAAGCGTGCGTTGGGAAGTTGCACGCACGGAAGCGGCCAGCGGACAAATTAAACGTTCGACAAACGAGAGTGTCTGCAGCTGCATGTGCGGTTAGCAACTGGATATGGCATGATACGGTGAGTCTACGAACTGTACGGATTGAATTTTCTTTACATCTCACACACGGGAAAGTTTCACTTACACCGGTTCCTGCTCCCGTATTTCTTGCACCTTGGTAATTCGCAGTGTTTAGCCCGATCGTCAAAGATTTGATTATCTTGCAAAGCACTCACTTCACTGCGCTTTAAACTGACCTTTTGCAGGTAAATACTGTAATTCAGATCACTTTGGACAAGAATCTCCGGTCGCAGGACGCACACTACACACTAAAAGCTAACGTGATGCACGGTCCACTGCCAGTTACGATCCGTTCTCGCGAATGTCTATCGGTGGACTGAACTCGTCTGGTGCTTGATACCGACGTACGTGCGGATCCCCACCTCGTAGTAGACAGACGCAATGTTTTTCGCTCATCGTTTGAAACAAATTGAAGACTGCTGGAGGCATGGAGTACTGTTGCTGCTATCACAAACCTACCGGCTGGTGTACGTTTGAGCCAGCTGGAAAATGGGTGTATTGAGCGTTGAGCAGGTGGCAAAAACTGGAAGTTAATTATTTAAAGCAGTGTAATAAAAAAGGTACAATCACTAATGTTCTGGTAAATTTATTTCAAAAGTAGTTTGTTTCGTTCTACCTAGTAGATAGAGGCGCTATAATTGAAAAGACTGTTGCTTATAAATCACAAAATGTACAGCTTTTGTGTCGGAAACATTTCCGTTTCAATGTGCATATTACGCGAGCGTTTTAATGCTGTTGTCAACGGTGGTGGTTATTTTTGTTTAGTTTTACAATCCGTTCAGAAGTTTTGGGTAGGAACAACAACTACTGCGGATTATCAACGTATCGTTTTCTTGCTCAATTTAGATGGGTTCGAAGCTACCAGTTTAATGTCGTCATAACCGGTAGAACTGACCAAATTTAGAAGCGAGCGTCGTTTTGGGAAGCTGGTCTTGTGGCGCCGGTTGATTGAGCGGGACTTAATCAAAAGTTGTATTTATAGTTGGTCCTTCCGGTAGTGGATTGATTGAGTCATTGAGCGAAAAAGGGCTCCAGGAAACGAACCAATCGGTGCTGACATTCTTGGGTGAGATGTGCGTGAGTGTTACAGACGTCAGATGCTTCTTAGTTTGCTAGAATAAGAAAGGGATGTTTTGTAATGAAATAATAACAGCTTAGTATATGCAAACAGTTCATCTTGGATGGTTTGTAACGAAAAAAAAACGTTACACTTTTTTGCAATTGTAAACGGACAGTTGCAATAAGTAAAATTGAACTCATATTCATCTTGTAAAAGAAAATTACACTTACATACACAAACAATGAACAGACGGCGGAAAGGCTTTGGCGTTGTTTGGGTTTGATCGCTCGCTACGGCAAGCTATTTGATCAGCTGGCTCCGTATGATGATGGTTGGTAATTTAAAGCACACAGAAAGGCAATATTTCTCATTCTCGACACGAACTAGAAGCTGAACAGCTCGGCCCGGCCTATTGACAGATAGTACAAAAGCAGAACAATGGCTATCTCGATGTGGGGTTACGAGCACGCTGCCAGTGGTGGCGGTTAGATCGGACAGGAACGAGAGTTTTGCAACCGATCGGTTACAACAGGTCGTTGCAAATGAGTCGTTCTACTTCCAGCGATAGAACACGGAACGGAGACTGACAGCTGGAATCGGGAACGTGATACGGGAGCAGTGCATTGCGCTTAGTATAGGTAGGTGGAAGTAGTGTAGCGAACAAGGGACATTATGTTAAGGGTAGTACATTTGTTTTGCGTACAACTTTATTTTATTTTAGTAAATTAAATCTTTTAATTTTCAACAATTAAACGTTGTCTAGGGTAAGTTTTAGGGAAACAATGTTCTCACTTCTTTGCAGATATAACTGACAACTCCGCAAGCTTCCAAATGCCCGACGGGTAATTTGTCATAGAAAATTGCATATCGTCTAGGCGCAGGCAAGAAGCCTCAAGGTAGTATGCCTGGGGGTAGTATGCTTCTACAACAATATTATTTGTCTTCCGGTTTTGTGTTTGTTAAATAATTTGAATATATTCTCATCATCTTCGTTCGGAACTGGGACACGTTACTTCAGGCGGTTACTTCAGGGAAACACCTCGCACTATAAATCTCACCGGTTACTGTGATCAAAAAAAGAAGATGGAACGTGATATCTTATTCTCCGATTGTGAACCAAATATTCCGTTGAATGCTCGGGTCGCTTCACACGGTCAGATCCAGGCTTCCACTCGATAGAACCTTTGCCAAACCATATTTATAAAAAAATAAATGTTCACAACAGGTTTACAGCTTCCAAAAATACATTGGATGACCGACTACAAGGTGCCAGAATAATCGCCTGAAAATCAGTCACCTTTTTTAAATGTATGCGTTAATTTGCTTTCTTTCTAGAATAACTGTTTCATTGTTTTTACAATCAGAGTTTTGAAATTATGCAATAATGTCAAAATTTATATTCAAACAGAATTTCCAATTGGTGTCATAACTAGCTCCTGTGTATCTATCCCTTCTGAAGCATTTAAGATCGATACAAGCGAGAGATGATTGACGATGTGCCTAGATATGGGGCCTAATTTAAAAGACAATCTACGCTGCCGTATGTGCAGAGAATGGCTGATGTAATTAATTAGTGGCGCTTTACGGAACTTATCATTTTTGCAGATGTGACGTCTATCGTGTCATTAGCCTTGAGTATAGGTGTATATTTTTGGTTGGTTCATATTGAATCGGATATTATTTTTTGTATATATAAAACATGAATTCTTTTTGTTTTTGCAATTACAACATAAGTTTATTGCTTCAATACTATTTTGTTCTTACAGTATTCTTGTAATACTATACTTTAAATTTTATTACTATTGTTTGCGTACATTTTCTGCTTAATTAATTGTCCCCCTTACCATGGTAAGTGCACAAAATCTGCATACATGATACGATGCCATTCAACTCTGTTATCACAGTTTGTGGTAGTAAAGAGAAAATTCATATAAAACAACAACAAAAACCTTCCAACTCCACAAGATTTCGAGATGATGTTATCTGGTGCCGCAATTTACCAGGGACATTTATACACTTTATCTCTGATTTTATCAATCTCCGTGTTTATCAGCTAGAACTAGACAGACTAATGAAAGCATGACGATGAGTATTATCTCCTGCTGTTTTTTCTGCTTTTTTATTCACCTGTTGCGAGATCATTTTTTGCTCGACCTTGTGTAATACTTGTAGCCGCACCAGATGATGATTAGAATTAATAGTATCTCAACGGCCGCCGCCAGATAGAGGATGTAGTGGGACGAATGCTCTTCATCGATCACGTCCTGCCACCAGGTCCAGGTGTTATTGTACAGGGCAGGGTCTGCCGCAATGTCTTGTGGTTTATTGCGCGGTGGCAGAGCGTTCCGTATGTAACGTTGGACCTCTGATTGTAGGTTCAGCAAGGCATCTGGATACTCGTCCGCTAGATTTCTTCGCTCACAAGGATCTTCGATGATATTAAACAAACATGGGCTTTTGAGCGGTTCGCAGGGAATTTCTTCTGCATCGCTGGAACAGTCAATTGTTGCTGTGACTCGAATTTCCCGGACTTTATCGAGTGAAAGGTGCATAGAAGCACCGATACTTGTTGGATCCATTAAACGACTGTAGTATTCGCTCTCCGTTACATTATCGCTATCGATTATCTCTCCAAGCCATGTATCATACGCTCCAGCAAAGCATGTCCCATTAATGTACTTCCAGCCGAGCTTCATGTAGCTACTGTAGCCAAATCGTCGATCGGCATTATTCATCACAACCGAACGTCCTCTAGCGGTGCTAGACTGTAACGTGAGCCATTGGTTCTGTCCATCGATCGCAGTGCCTGTGGGGATGGATTTGATGCCCGCGGCGAAACCTAGTGTCGGTAACCAATCGCTCACGTGAATCCACTGGTCAGAAACAATACTCTTTTGTGGAAGCAATGGACTCCAAATCAGTGCAGCACCTCGAACAGCTCCTTCCCAGGGTGAATATTTTTGCTAAAATAAGAAATCGGGATAGGGAATGCGTTAGGCTTTCGCTTGTGTGGAATTGTTTTAAAAGAAGCAAAGCTTTAACTTTTTATTGTCATAAAAAAATGCTTACAAGAAAAACAATTAAAAACATTAATTTAAAAAGTTGTTAAAATAGTATCCGTTAATTCTAAATAATTCCCTTGAAAGTCAGTTGCATGGTACCTAACAGGATATTAAGACCAAGGGTATTTTAAGCACAGATTTTATAACGACAAATGTCGGTTCACATGAAAATGGTAAACGTTTACCACTGGTTCAATATAACAATTTCGATTTCGTTTAAAGTTTAAATAACATAAGAGCCTTTCTACACACGTCTTCAGCTAAGAGTGAGTCATTTTGTAATTCATTTAACGAATGATGATTAGATGTTAATTTGTTATGAAGGCTGACATTTTTTGAATAACTGGATGACTATAAATGTTAATGGTTATTTTAACCAAAATTATAAATAAATTGATTAGAAAACAAGACTCGAAAAAGTATCTAGTAGTTTTGTTTATTTACACCATAGGTGTAATTTATTCTACATATTAGTGTTGTTTGTTAGCTTATGATATAAAAATACATATTTTTTACATTCATATTTACACTTCCTTTTAGATTTTATTTGTATGTCACTACAATTAGTAATTGTTAAACCAATTCTTTTTTTTTTGCAAGAGCCTGTTAATTTTTATCAACTGCAGAATCAATTTATACTTGAACCGTTACACACCTACTGCATCCTTTTGTAAAATTTTGTATGTTAGTAATTTTCAAATATTAAATAAGAATCAGACTGTAGGTAAGGCGTTCTGGTTATTGTATTAGTTCAATTAGCTTATTCAAGTTAAAGTTAAGATAATGGGTGTTGAAATAAAATTAATACCTAGTCCTGAAATAACTTTCGAATTTTTACGATAGAATTTTTGAACGCAAGTTGTGAAACAGATTCACGAACATGTTCATAAAATTGTGAAACGAATTAAGTAGATTCTGAAGTAAAGTAGAAGAAGGAAACGGCTGAATTTCGTCCTGCCACCATGTCCAGGTAAAATTATGCCGTGCCGGATCGGACCTACTGTCAGACGGTTGTCTTCGAGACGCAATGCCCTGCTTTCTATAATTATGTACGTCATTTTCAAGCTCTTGCAAAACTTCTGGAAACTGTTTGGCTTGATTATTACGCTCGCAGGGATCGTCAACAATGTAGAAAAGACACGGTTCTATTAAAGACTCACAGACACTTTCAACTTTATCTGAACATTGTAAGCTAGCGGCAGATCGAACCCGCTCAACGCTATCTCTGTCGAGTTGCATCGATGCTGCAATAGCTTCTGGAGCGATAAGACGATCGTAATAATCCTGCTCCGACAGCTGATCACTTTCGCTTTGCGCTCCCAACCACCCGTCGAATGCTTCAAACAACGTCCCGTTAACATACTTCCAGCCACGCTTAATGTAGCTGCTATACTCTTCGTGAGCATTATTCATCACAACGGTACGTCCACTAGCAGTGGAAGTGGTTAGCGTTGACCATTGATTTTGACCGTCGATTGCGCTGGTTGTCGGAGGGATGTTGATACCTGCCACATGGCCCAAAGTTCGTAGCCAATCGCTCACGTGGAACCATTGGTTCGAAACGACACCTTTACGCGGTAGTAGATGGCTCCATATGAATGCAGCACCTCGGACAGCACCTTCCCAGGGTGATTCTTTTTGCTAATTTGACGACAGAGTTAGTGATTAGATGTGAGCTTCATTTAGATAGTGTTTAATTGTAATGTACCGGTTAGCGTGTTGAATTATCGTGCTAAATACTACAATTTAATGTCATTAGTTTGTTTACCCTATGCTACTTACCCCACGCAACGGATAGTTCGAACCCGAATTGGCATGAATGCCAACCGTCGGGGCACCATTATCGGCATAGAACAGTATGATGGTGTTGTCGAGCATGCTGCGCTCCTCCAGCGTACGGTAAATTTGTCCAACGCCCGTGTCGATTCGCGCTATCATGGCTGTAGACGGGGAAAGTGAACGCGAGCGAACGAACGAAAACGAGTTAAACCTGTCCGGATAGTTTGCGCCCGCATATCGCAGCGCTCTGACCCTGACCGTGACAGCTGTCCCGCTGCGAACGGTGCATTACCACACTAACCTGCCAGCGTTCGACGCTTCGGATCTTGAATGTAGTCGAATTTGGCGATTTCGTCTTCCGGCGCTTGCATCGGATCGTCCTCGTTGCCGGTGTGGGGAGCGAGATGAGTTAGCACCAGGAACAGTGGTTGCTTTCGGTCGTGCGAACGGATAATGCGGACAGCTTCATCGTTGAACAGATCCGTTGCATAAGTCCCGTTGGCACTGTAGTTGACGTCGGTGTTGCGTCGCATGTCCAAACCGCGGGCAGATGTCTGGAAAGTGGTAAAAAATGCAGTAGCGGAAATGTTTAGTGCCGGACAGCCAGCGTTCTATGAATTGTTTCCAACCCGATATGAGATGGTGGACGTTAAACAACGCTGAGGAATAGGTTATTGGTTTTCTGTCTAATTAAGGCAACATCATAGAAGAGTCACATAATTGAAAAGTCATGAGTGGTGGACTATATTTGGTTAGATTTAGCCTAAGCGTTTGAAGGTGAAAGTGGAATAAATTATAAAAGAAAGATAGTTTTGTCGCAATTGTTCACGCCAACGTTTAAACTTGGAAGTTATATCGAATTCATATTTATCATTATCACATAAAACAAATAAAAAACTATTTAAGCAATTGAATATCTAAAATGAAGTAGTCATTCTTGCATGGCAAAATGGAATATGCTCCAAGTACATATTTGGTGTATTAAAACAGAAGGAATTTTTGGGATTTCTTTTATTATTGATTTCTAACTTGTGGAAGATAATTGTTTAATGGTCGAGTTCAATGTTTTATGCTTTTTATAGCCTATGGATTAACACTATTTAAAATTGATCCATATTTATTTAAACTTAACCTTAAATCTGGAGATAAAATTTGAACCGAATTTCAGATTGAAAATACAGCGACGGACAAAATAATAAGACCACCTTATTTTGTTAATGAGTAAAAATGAGAATGGATGTTCAACTAATTTGATTTTTGTAAACTTTTGTTGAAGATCCTACTAATCGGAGTTTTTGGATATTTTAATGAAAATATTGGAAAATGTAAAAAAAAAATACTTCTTCTTCTTCCTTGGCACTACAACCTCGTGAGGTCTTGGCCTGCTATTGCTAGCTCTCTATGACTTAGTTTTACCCGTAGCTAGAAAGTCAGTCCTGCGTACGGGGAGGCGGTCCGCCGGGATTCGAACCCCGGTCCTGCCGTGTGAAGACCGGCGCCGTTATCGTATACACCACCGGGCCGCCCCATACAACAACAACTATTTTAAATTTGACGAATAGTCTGATCGGCTTACTACAAAAGAGATCTTTAATTAAATTTAAAATAATTTAATGTACCAATTGTTGACCATTTTCTTTTACATTCGAAGTTTGAAACATTCAACATACACAAAATTAGAATAGAAAGATAAAGTTGCTTACCATTGTACTATATTTCGAAATGAATATATCTAATAAGAGTTTCGAAAGAAATAGTTCTAACATCGGCCCGGTGGTAGATGCGTCTCATCTGGGCAGTTTCCTCATAGTGAGGACTGACTATCCAACTATGCGGTAACAATATGTCTAGTCAGCCAAAAATGACACGCATGACCTAAGAGGTCCTTAGGCCAAGAAAGAAGAAGAAGTTCTAACATCAAATGGTTCATATTTTGTTGTTTTATATCCTTTTAAAAATATAAATACTCACAAGGAAATGTCAAAAAAAAATCGTGGACGTCGACGAAATAATTAGCAAACAAAAGAATCAATTCGCTTAGTACGGGTTTTGTAAAACGGTTTTTAAAAACAAATTTGTTTGTAAGTAAGCAATAGTAAAAACAAACCTAGTAAACCCAAAATACTAATCAAAATGTGCATTAATAATTCAACCTGTTGCTATATGTATCCACCCGTGACTAAAAACAAGTCGACCATGAATCAGCCTGAGCTAAATATAACTTTAACGTGGTGCATAAGGCTATCGGCTGTAGTTGCATCCTTGAGTTCGCTCGGGTAGTGCAATATATTTTTTACCATTTAATTTAATTCGTTGTGTGTTTCTTTAGCAAATGTTATTGCAATGCAAGTTGTTCTTATTCTTTAAAGGGAGGTATTAAATGTTAAGCCAACCGAAATAAAGCCACAATGCGTTGTTATCAAAGTTGTTTTTAGTGTAAGGAAACAAGTCGTTATGCCCAATTAATGGTTTCTACCTACCTCGTTCATCTGCAAGCTGTGATCCCAATAGTCGATGTACGGCCCTAGATAACCAAAGTGGGAATCAAACCCACGGTAGGTCGGTGTGTACGCGCGTCGGAAAAACCCAAGATGCCACTTGCCAACCAGATGCGTCCGGTAGCCAGCCTCGCGGAAATACTCGGGCATTAGCTTCTGATCGAGTCCGAGGCCCCACGGTTCGTCCGAGATGATGACATGATCCTGCATGCCAATGTTCATCGGGTGCTTCCCCGTCATCAACGATGCTCGCGAAGGGGTACAGAGTGGCGGCACATAATGACGGTTTAGTATGATGCCGTCGTACGCTAGGGCGTCAATATTGGGCGTTGGGATTTGATTCGATCCGTGGAAGCTGACATCATTCCATCCCTGTCAAGAACGGGGAGAACGTTTAAATTGCAACACTCGGAATGATCGAATAAACAGTTCGACAACGGACAGTTACATAAACTGATCACTGTGGAAAGATCACTGTCCACTAGACGGTGCAGTAGAGCTTAAGCACTCTTCGATCACTAGCTCCACACGCCACATGATTTGTTTTTGTGCAGATCCTTACCAAATCGTCAGCAACAATGATTACAATGTTGGGTCGCTCCAGCTGGTCAGTAGCGCCGTTCACACCTAACCACAACCACCACAGGCTCACTGCGCACGTCACTAAGCGTTTCATCATGTGCGGCTACACGTCCACCAGTGGACCGAGATCGATTTCATCAATCGAATTGTATAATATCAATAATGGACTGCTCGACGATGGTTCCAGACTCCGCTGTCCAAATACACTTGTCAGTCCCTTTTTTGCTGCTTTGTTTGAACATAAGCACCTTAACGTTATGCACAAAACGACACTTCCCGATCGTACCCACTCGCTCACTGGACCACTACTCCTCTTTATTGTTGTGCGATCGTACTGCGTTTGATTTTCGCATTATAAGCGCACGACACAACAATGACACGGCGTACCACAGACGGAGTGTCGCTGTGAGTTGTTTGAAGGTTCGCGACACACTGATATCGGGTGGGTCGCGTGTGGCACACTTTTATGAAAGCAACACAACTCACGGCAGTTCGGTTCACCTGCTCCCGAGTGGAAAGGGTGAATGCAGTTGCTCCACCGGTGGTGCCAGTGTCATATACGACGCGAAGGTGATAGTGATGGTGGTGGCAGGAGTTCTAATCGGAGTCTCAAGAACGCTTGCAAATTGTGAATGCTTTAATAAATACAATCGGCATGAAGTAGGTTTGTAATTTTATCTGGAGGACTTAAGGTTAGAAAATGCATCTACCGATAGTATTTACTTATCTTTTTGTTCCATAAAATCTCTCCCTTGTTCTACTTTTAGGAGGAAATAGTTTAAAGTTCTGTCCTCCTTATAGATGTCAAGTTCAATTGAACTTTTTTTTTGTGTTGATGGAACATTCATTTTAGTCCTTTTCTTTACGAATAAATTTCTAAATTTAAAGAAGGTTTTAGAATTTTACTCAAACACGAGTTGCAATTAGATGTTATTGTTTCCTCTGTTTCCTCCTGCAACTTTGCAAAACAAGTGCAGCTTTGCGTTTCGTTTACCAAAATCAATTTGATTTTTAATATTTCGTAACGAATCCGTAACGAATTCGCTCGATCGAAACTCGATCAGGTGGTCAATGATGTTTAGTGGAATTGCTGCCCAAGCCTTTGTATTTGGGTAAACAACTGATCCTCATTTCGAACACCTTCACGATCAATTAGCTGATTCACGCTCTCCCACAGGTTCTCAATGGGATTCAAATACGCAGATTGTGACGGCCTGGGATCGTTATTTTGTTAGAATATCCATTTTAAAGGCATATTCCTTTCAGTATAAGGCAGCGTAACAGCTTTCAGAATGTTATTGAACATGAAATGGTCCATGATTCCATCGGTTCGATGAATGGGACCATGACCGTTCGAAGAAAAACATCCCCAGACCATCACATTGCCTCCACCATGCTTCACGGTCTTCTGGCAGGACCGTGAATCATATGGTTTTCCTCTCGATCGACGTACACGGCAAATATCATCGCTTCAGAAGATGTTGAACTTTAATTCATTACGGAACAGAAACCGTCCGCCATTTTTGCACATCTCACCCGATATGAGATTGAGCAAACAGGAATCTTTTCTTCTTGTTCCTAAGTGAAATCAGAGGTTTCTTAGCAGGACGTCAAACGAATAATCCTGCTTCAACGGCACGTCGTCTGATTGTCCGGTCCGATACAGATAACTGGAAATCCGTCTGCAACGTTAAACTCAATTTTGAGCACAGTCACACCTGATATTTGTAACACATCGTTTTTTGTGACATTCCGTTCTTCTCTATCATTTTCTTTGTAGTTCCAATCCCAGACTGTCAGGAGCTATTTTGGTAAGCAAGTAAGAACACTCTTGTAAACAAATGAACCTTTTCAATTTTTTTATAAAAACTTCCAGAGGAATAAGTCCAAGAAAGAGAGAAGATGCACTTGTTTTGACCAGTTGAAAATCGCTCTCGTCAGCAAAACACTATCGGTAAACTTTCAGTTGACAGTTTACAGTTGCAATAATAATGTGGCAAACATCTAGACACCTGAACCTTCAACTCCAGGAACTTGTTCCTTTTCGCTTTAAAAAAAAAAAGAGGTTTCTAATGCTTTTTATGATTGCTCGAATTGAGTTGCACATGTTTTGTCCAATACTGTATGTTTGAATGCATGGAAACAATATTTGATCGACAGCTTTAAATTACATCAACTGTCGAGGCTGTCATCAGTGGACTGATGAAATTAATTGCAAAGATCTAATTAAAAATTTACACCATAAACAAGAAATCAAGAGCAACACGCTAGAAAATGTGTGTCGCTTTTCTAAACAAAAACATAAAACCCTATATGGTTCGGCTACAGGACTACGCCACATAACTCCGGAGTGAACGAACATTTAGGATTATATGAGGTATGGTGTTCATGAACTCCATTTACTGATATTATTGAAACTATCTGGTCCGGCATATTCCGTAATGTATATGAAGCTGACTTGCTTGCTAGTTGAAGTTTTAGGAGACTGGATTTTTCCTTTTATGGCACAATAAAGTCGAATAGTTTTGGCCTCATATTTCTTGCTTCTTCGACTGAAGTGTCCTGTTTGTCTAGCCATATGGCCAACATTCCGAATGAGATTGAGACCTATTTCTATTGTTACCTGCCCCATGGATCCCAGCCATTCTTGTTCTCCAAACTGGAATAACAATAAATTAAAAAAATGTCCAGACTCTTAAGGCTTTTGTTTTATTTATGTTTATATATTTGTTCGAAAATTAAATTCACAAGATAAACCTACATACGATGTCAGAAATCCAAAACTTGGGAATCGTATCCCAAATTACCTAAACAAGGACATATTAATACATTGCGAGAGAACATAGATTGTACGATCGAGGATTTAATTAAATATCTACAATGTACATGGAACAAATGTTAAAAGCTGTATCTTGAATAATTTCTTAGTGGATTAATTGTAACATGGAATTCACCTACAAACCTTTGTGCGTTATGAAAGCTCATCGTTTGCGTAACTGGGTACATTAGTATACGGAATCATCAGGATTCCGTTTGTTTGATTCGCAAATTTTATATCTTATTCCTACGTGTGTCGAATTCCATTGGTATTCACGATTCAAATATCTCTTATACATATCAATAAACTGTTGATTTAATTGATGAGCTTTCAACAAAACATGTCTCAATATCATGCGACAAACATGAAAGTATAATTCGTGTACATAATTCCAGTTCATTTTTTTCCCCGAAATAGAGAACCGGGTACTTCATCGTTTGCCGACGATTCTAATCAATCCCTTTCCTCGTATGATAATTTTCATTTCCCAGCAAAAACAAAACCTCTCAACGAACGTGCGTGCGTGCGTGCGTGAATGCATGAATTTTCGCCTAATGGTAGGCCCGATTAAAGGACACGTACGGTGCCGCCAACCATGCCATAGATACTTGGTCGGCGCACACTGGCAAACGGGCAGTCAAACGGGACAAATTTCCGCTTCAAAACGAAATCCATAAACCGAACGTGCCCAAGTGGTCGGTGGCAAATTATTGTCAGTCTTTAGCCCGTTTTCCGGTTCCGGTTCTGGCCGGAATCGTGTAAATTCGTCCTCCCACTCTAGCGGAGCGTGGTTGAAAATGAGGTACAGCGGAAAAAATCGAAATCGAAAGCAACTCAACTCGATTCTCTAGTGCACAATTTTTGCACAAAAGGAAGGGCTAGGACACCAATGGCAGAAAAAGCGAGCAGTTTAATGCTGCTCGATGTGGGGAAAGTGTTCCGCGGGCATTGAAGTGGGCTTTGCCGAGGGGACCAATAGACCGACATTCATAACCGACGAGCCTACGATGTGTGCGATGAGCGGGAACTCGCACGGAAGGAAGAAGCCATTCCATTTCGGTTAGAATTTGAATGTAATATTTGCGGCACGAGTGTAGGTCGTGCTTAGTCGTAATCAAACGACGGCTCCTGGGGTGGGGATGGGATGTGACGTGTGGCGAGGCCCCATAGTCTCGATCAAGGCCAACCACAGCCGAGACGTCGGGTCGGTGTTAAACAAGGACGGTGAAGGTATGCAAATGGAGATGATTTCGGTACGGAACGCACCCTCGAACGATTTGTTGGCGGAGGACGGTACTGGCCCCAGAGTAATGGTGTCCGATGGGGCATAGGACAAAGCAGTAAAAAGCTTCATTATCATACGCGTCACAGATGATTGCACTTTTGCAGGAATCTGGAACTGGATGTCCATTAAAATATCACAATATAGAATAATAATAGAGAAAAAAGTTGTGAACGAGAGTAACGAGAAGCGTCTAGTGCACAATTTTTGCACAAAAGGAAGGGCTAGGACACCAATAGCAAAAAAGCGAGCAGTTTAATGCCGCTCGATGTGGGGAAAGTGTTCCGCGGGCATTGAAGTGGGCTTTGCCGAGGGGACCAATAGAAACATTCATAACCGACGAGCCTACGATGAGCGGGAACTCGCACGGAAGGAAGAAGCCATTCCATTTCGGTTAGAATTTGAATGTAATATTTGCGGCACGAGTGTAGGTCGTGCTTAGTCGTAATCAAACGACGGCTCCTGGGGTGGGGATGGGATGTGACGTGTGGCGAGGCCCCATAGTCTCGATCAAGGCCAACCACAGCCGAGACGTCGGGTCGGTGTTAAACAAGGACGGTGAAGGTATGCAAATGGAGATGATTTCGGTACGGAACGCACCCTCGAACGATTTGTTGGCGGAGGACGGTACTGGCCCCAGAGTAATGGTGTCCGATGGGGCATAGGACAAAGCAGTAAAAAGCTTCATTATCATACGCGTCACAGATGATTGCACTTTTGCAGGAATCTGGAACTGGATGTCCATTAAAATATCACAATATAGAATAATAATAGAGAAAAAAGTTGTGAACGAGAGTAACGAGAAGCGATCTATTTAGCGTATTTTCGGTCCACCACTAGTTCCGGTTCTAGAAATATCCATGGTCTCATATCACCCAGGGTGTGGGTGCTAACAGAGCGAAAGGCGATCCAGTGTATGGCCCAGTTTCTGTAAAATCCCATCTCTTGGCCTGCGAGTAGCCCTACACGCTGCAGACCACGGCACACGGTGGCTCAATGTCGACAAACATCACGAAGTCTGGAGCATAAATCAACTCACTGAGGGAGGGGAGGTTCCCGGAGTGGTTCACTTCGCTGGACAGGATCCCCCCCCGCCGGCCTATACCAGCTGCGAGCCCAAGAGGTAGAGTGCAGGGGAAGGTGTAGGGCGTGCTGGGGAGGTGATAAGTTTGCACACAAATAATCGCACATTACGCTTCGGCGCCTCCATCGACAGGCTTTAATTGAAGGTAGTTAGCCGTTGGAGATCTCACTCGACATGAATTGAAGTTTGATGGTGGTGTGTAGTAGTGTCGATTGTACCTGCCCGACTGTAACTGACCTTCGCTGGTTGGTGGTGTTCTGGCGTTCCATATCACAGGCCCCGGTTACCCGGTGGCTTTGTTTGAGAAGCTTATTTGCGAGGCGAAGGAATTAGCTCGGACATTCATGTTTAATGGCTACATTTGCTAAACATACGCTTGCACAGAACAATATCAATTTGGATTTAAATACATTGCCGGTGGTACAGAAGCTTTGTGCTTTTATACTACAGTAGGCCTATTTGTGTAATTGCAGCAGTATCGGCAATTCGTTTGATAAAATAATAGTGGACGTCAACAATAGTTGTTGTATACTTCCAAAAAGTTTTTAAAAGTTTTCATCTACGTATGCTAAATAACTTAAGTGAACAGTACATTTTTCATTACATTTAAAATAAGTTAGTAGTTTCTTTTACCAGGTGCATTGTTGTTCCTGTTCTCATATCTTTGATATCAATATTAGTCTTTTTGGTATTGTTTTTATGTTTTTCATATTTAGATTGAAATATGAAGTATTATGTTTTACTGGTATTATTTTTATTGTGATTGTTATTTAAAGCATTATTTTATATTTTTATTCTAAGAAGAGGTACAATCAAACTTTTTCCATGTTATGTTATTGTAAATTAAGTTCTTTATTTCTTTCATTTCTTGCGTTATATTTTTCTCTAATTCTTTTCTCACTTATAAATTTGTTTCATGTTTATGTTTTATTTAATAGTATTTACTACTGCACACTTACTTTATTTCAACTTATCATTAGTACGATCATTATATTTTATCTTTTTGTATGTTTGTTTTGCAAAGTATTCAGGTTGAACGACCTGTGATATTTAAACCTGTTCGATGCTTGCGCTTCTCGAACACTGACCCAAATGTTGCCAATGTTAGCCGTGGTCTTTATCGTTTATCTTCCAGTTGGATGGTTGACAAATAAGCCTCCAGCTTCCTACCTCGTTTGTTGATAACTCAGCTCGAAATAGTAACTGTATGCCCATACAAACCCATACCATGCAAAACATAGCATGTGTGCGAGAGCAATGTGCTTCAAAGCCATAGATCGAGATGGGGGATGTCCAGCTTCTGGCTATCGTGTCACAGTCATAGGCGGTTGATTTTCGCATTCAACACAATGCATACTGCGAAAACTGTGTCACAATAGTGTTTTTTGAGTTTGATTTTGTTTAGTAGAGTAAATTATGTGTTTTTTTTTGTAAAGCATAGAAATTAGTTGTTTGGGTTTAAGAAAGACTCTCCACCTACGGGTCAAGGCAAGCAAGAAATGACAGATCAAGACGTCTTAAGGATGAAGCGAAAAAGTGAGGAAGCAACAGGACTAGTTTTAGCTAAAGCGGTATGAATTTTTAGTTAACTCATGCGTAGCAAATTCGAGCAAAATGTCACGGTCATTGAATACAACTGTCAAGTCAAAGCGCTGGACTAATCAAAACTAGGAATTGATTTTGGTCTGAAAAAAGAATTCTATTCTGCTAGTAATGTTTTTTTCATACGAACGAATTACCATTGCAATAATAGTAACCAACCAGTGCGGCAAAGTTACAATAACGCATTGTCAGCCTAACTACACATGGAGTTACCATCACTGGCAAAGGAACAGTCTCGGTTGTCGTTTTTTTTTGTGTGCTCGTAATGAACCTGTTGAGTTGGATAATAGCAGCGTACAGGATATATCTTATTATCACCCGTGACACGTGAAATGCCACCATTAACACGTGCACGGGGATTCCTGCACAATCATCTCGGTTTTCGTTGGCAATGATTGGACAGGATGCTGTAAATGTAATGCTCACGTCGATGTTCGTTCTACGCTTTAAACTATGGTTTGTGTGTCTGTGGGTGTGTATGTTTTACTTTTTTTCTACCGGGAATAACTTCAGGGCACATGCGAATCGTCGTCTATTGCAAACAACTCGGTAGACGGAGAGAGATTGAAAAGTAAGGAAAGCTTTACGTTGCACGGTGTAGATCATATTCCGTGAGAAAAAGGATAATGGAGGAAACGGTGCGGCGTACTAGTGCTGACAGATTAATTAAATAGCACTCATTCCTAAGCGGAGTTGATGACAAAAATAATAAAACGCAATCTCTCTCTCTCACCCGAACGATGGATGCTATCGTGTTTGGTTTTGCAGCAAGAAGTTGGTAATTTGCTTTGCGATTCGAGCGATAGGCAGGGTTTGATGCAATGTTCAATCCAGTACAAATGAGTTTAATTATGCTTTATGGGAATGTTGGTGAAGATAATTCGTCACTAGATTGTCATACAAAAGGTGTACGTATTTCATGGTAAGGGAATTCATTAGTTTTCTATCTCTGTTGGCTGTTTAAACTATGTTAGAAATAATTTATACTTTTAGGCTTAGGCGTCGTATAACGAATACGTGTCCTGCTTTCTACAAATCTATATCTATCTTATTGTGCAAATAATATTTAAAATATAGTTTTTAACAGTTTTGCCATATCACAGCAGTATTTACTTTAAATCTGAATTTTATTTATTTCTTTTCAACTTACGAATGCCTTAAAAGATTAAGAATATATTACAAATCTAAAATTAAGGGAAAAATAAGGAAGAGGTAGCATTAAGACGTTACATGATAGTCAAATAGTGAAGAAGTGAATCGTTGAATGTCTCTTGCGCTCTAAGGAAAGCTAGTAGGGATAAGAGGCTCTAATCGTAAGTGACGCTTACCTTGCCGTGAGAGAACACATGAAAGAACACGAAAGAAGTAGCGATGTTGTTGGACACACGTCTTATAAAGGTCTTGTAAGCGACAGTGATGTGAATAGGAGGGAATGATCGCATTGGGGTGACCCGAAAGGAACCAACGAGTGGTAAGTAACGTGAACTTGAGTTGGACACGATCTATCCTAGCAATTGCCGTCACTCCAGCAGGTGATCAAACTATACTTGCATATTCGAGGATCGACCGATTAGCTTGGCGCGAATAAAATCCAAATGTAGCAAAAAATTTAAATCACGAAAATTATGAAGATGACAACAACTAAATGACGAGGTACCTGGGAGGGAGATCATGAACACACGGCACAATTGCATTAACACAGTCATTGACATACAACAAGAAAAGAATTCATAATGAACCAGTTGCCCAGTTGCAGTTGCTAGTTGTAAATGATTTTTATCGAGTTTAGATAGGGAATCGTATGTACCGAGCTAAGAGGCTGTGCCTCGGTTCTTGCTATCTTACGTGTAGAACACATGGAGTTCTTGTTACGACTGACTATTATATTGTTTAGCTGCAATGAAACCGCGCCACGAAGCGACACACCGATGTCGTGTGGAGTGACATGCGATCCGTCGCGTTGCGTGGTCATCAAAACGCAGTGTGGAAGATTTGTTGTGACCGGTGTTAACAACCGTATTGTATGAAAATTCAGAAACATTGTTTTAAAATTCGATGCATAGCAAGTTACGTATTTGGATATATAAGATCGTGCTCATTGTTGTAAAATAATGTACAGTAAGCCCCATATGATTAGTAGTTAGTGTAAGTTTTTAATGCTAAGTTTATATCATTTGCATGCTTATCAGAAGCTACAACCGCTTTGGGGTCGTTGCATGCTGTTAAATTCCTCAATACCGTTCAAGGTCTTCATAATGTTGCGAAGTCTTCTAAGAATCCAATATCCCAGCCTTTCTAGTGTAAACAAAGAATATTATTATATTTATTACAGTGGAATACGCATTTGGCTGTATATCAAGCGATTCAATCACTTCGTAATCTTCGTGACGGACACTGACTCAAAACCAATTATTTAACTCCAACACCTACACCATAAAAAAAAACAATTTATACTGCTTATTGTTATACGTTTTGTGTACTTTTTTTCGAATCTAACACTACAGTTTTGAGCTGCAAGCACTTCCAACTGCTCCAATAATTAACTCCGCAATATATTTTCCAACCGAAAGTTATGCACCCTACGCTCGTGTGGCCAGTGCGGTTTGCAACAACGTTAGTCCCACTACTGTGAGTGACATCATCATCATCATCGGTTGTTCTCGCTGGCAGTAATCATCACATCAGTGTCCAGCAGCCGTTGCGGTTAACCAGCGAAACCAGTGCCAAACAATAGGCCGGTGTGTGATGGTTTCAATTCGCTCGCCACCTGTCTGACGTCTAGCGTGTTCTGCCCGTGACGTGAGTAGTGGGTTAGTACAGTGGGACACACTTATCAAGTTTTATTGAGGCTCCAAAACACCTCAACTCTGTCATTGTTAATCCGTCGTATGGTTTTATTAGGGGAAAACGGTAGAGCTTTGTTTGAGTCAAAATTTGTAGCTGGTGCTAGTGGCGGATGGCACGTTTTCACGTGTTGTCGAAGCGTAAAAGCATCATCGCTTCGGGTGTCATTCGGAGCAAAGCACGTGTTGAGCTTCGGTACACGCTACGTGAACGAGTGAAAGAGCCAACCGTTTGCTTGCCTGACTGCTTGAATGTTTTCGTGTTTCTCTTACGTGCAGCAGCTTTCACTGAGAAGATCGCTTGTTTACACCCGAACGAAGCGAGACTTTCCCTGTTCTGGTGCTCTTTTCTCGTACTCTCTCTCTCTCTCTTTCAATTGTTGGTACATCAACGTATTCATACAGCCAGCAGTGAAGATCAGTTCTTTTGCAATTTCGTTTCCCTGGCAACCGCACACGGTACCGCGTGCTGTTGGTGAAGGAGGCGCCCGGTCGCCTGTTCGGCCCAAAAGTGGTCGCGTGCCATCGTTGAAAGCGAAACAGTTCCTGCTTTCAGTAGCTACGTTGGCTTGTTCGGGTTCGAACGCATTCGCTCCGGGGCGCTTTCGAGCGATGGGTGGAACATAGGACCGTTCAAGAAGCGTTTTATCGTTTTTGGATAGCATGTGTTGTCTATGGTTACGGTTGTACGGATAAACAAATGTGTTAATTGAGTGAAGTTTAGTGAGTGTGAAGCAGTTAAATGTGATTTTAAAACAATTAATACTTTTAATACAATTAATAAACTGTTGATAGCAATACGGCCATGCCGTTCTACTTGAATAAAAAAAAAAAACTGTTGATGATTTTTATAGTTGGTGATAAAATAATTCGAATTCCTTACTATTACAAGTAGGTCAGACAATGACGATTTTACTAACGATGCATCTTGAAACAGTTTTCTTTTTCATAGTATAACCGATAAAAGTGATTGAAAAGAACGGTTTCAAAGCTACGTTTAATTTGAAACGTTGGTGTTAGTTCTTTTCTGCCGATCGTTTGATGTGTGAATCCGTGAACGATGAACCCGCTTTTTGAACGCAATTCTTCTCCTGTTAGGATCAAGCCCACACGCGTGATTGCAATTCTCCCGATAGTGTGCAATATCGAAAGAACAGTACATGAGTTTTTTTGTGTTCGAAATTCGATTTATACCACGAGAAGATGATGAAACGCCCGTCGTAAGATACAACAGATACAAAGCGATAAGCAAAAACGGTCAAACACAACGAAAGTGCAAAACAGTTTTCGACCAACTGCAAACGAAAAGAGTGGCTACAAAACAACAGCCAGCAAATAACAAAAAGAAAAACAGCCAGCTAAAGAAGAAAAACTTCAAACTTTCATGGCGCCCGATCTTTCAAAATGGTTTTGCTAAATGGAAAATGAAAGGAAGCCGTTAAAGTAAAATTTAATTTAAAACCAATCATTTCGTGCCAAAACGGTGGTGTGATATTGTAAGGGTGTGCGTGGTTTAGTCTGTGTGTGTGGGTGGTGGTTGTAATTTTTTTTTTGTTTAGTAATTTTGTTTTTCGCTACTTCGAAAACGTACTGTGAAAAATTGGTGCTACCGTTAGTGCATCGTCTGTGTGTGAAGAGATGCGTGAATGAAGAAAGTAAAACGACCGAACAAAACATCTTATACCACGATACAGTTTTGCACCTTACGATGTGTACTTTCTTGGTGGTAAAATTTACCATCAGCCAAAAAAGACGGCCGAATAAAGATAGAGGGAAAAGAAGTAATTTCCTTATTGATTCCCGCATGTTCTGCTGCTTTACCAAGAGTTTTTTTGTTTGTCGTATAAAACAAAAACCTTTATACGAACGATAAGCGTCTGGATATGACGATAATTCGCATCAGTTAGTGTGTTTATTCCCTATTACAGTATTTTGTCGAATTGTGGTGGAAAAGGTGTGCTTGTGTGTTTTTATTAAAAGAGACTCGAGGCTGTGCATAAGAAAATGGAACATCAAAGTGAAAGTTATGTGCATGTGCGTGCTGTAAACGGTTTACTGTTTAATTTTTGCAATATTTAACTCTCTGTCTGATCCTTCCATGTTATAGATCGTTCGAATAAGAACCGAAGAAAAAAAGAAACCGGAAAAAACATCCACTCCCACTTGAAAACGTGCTGATGTAATGGATTTTCGCGCAGTGCCAGTGTCTTGTGCTTAATTCTTTAGTCACCGGAACGCCGCCGGAAAAGTGTGAGACCGTGTGCAAAGTGTTTCTTTTGGAGAGTGTAACTTTCTTCGGGGCGCGTCAGTCAGTGTGTGCCGCTGTCGGGGTTTGTACGTGTGCTTATGTGTGCGTGTGTGTGAGCAAGGTTTGCTGTGAACAGCGTTTTTAGTAGTTCGTTGAATTTTAATCAAAAGCACAATCAACACCTATTAAGTTTGTTTGTTTTCCGGCACTCCGGGTTGGCGAGCGTTGGTTGATACGATTTTGTGACAGTGATGAATAAGAGGTTACAGCTGCGTTGATCATGTCATGAAAGTTATCGTGGAAGTGGAAATATTTTAACTTGCTGTCGATAGAACAAAGTGTGGAGATTTTGTTGTACGACCAAAAAAACAGGAATCGTTTTGTAATTGAGTGTACATTAAATCGGGTAAGTTAGTTGTATTTATATAAAAGATTATACAGCGATATTGCCAAGTTGAATAATATTTCCTATGCATGTAATTACCTCCTGTGTGCCCAAAACTCTTAACCTTTCTATTTTTTTTTTGTATTAAATAAATGAAGTCTCAAAACGCAGTTAAATGAGACTCACTCAGTTATCTCTTTTCTGTATCTTATTTGGGGAAAATAATAGCATATAATAGCACTTTTAAAACTTGGATCACTCAAGCCTTATACCCAACGTATAAAATGTTTGTTCAGGATAATTCTATAACGTTAAAGTATGTTTTTGTGGCAACTAAGAGCAACCTGAAGCGAAATACAAATAGATTTTGCAACACTTCAATCTCGATGGCGGTTTATTGGAGGTTTTTTATCTTTAAAATAAAATGCTTTAGAACATTTAATGACTTAAGAACGAGTTTTGAGCATTAATTTTCATAACTATTTGCATAACTTAACTACTACAGTCTACATCAAGACATAACTTTAATTAGCATCATCGCTTCATTATACCGATTACAGAAGTACAAGATCATTGTCCAAATAATTATTTTTTGTAAGGGATTTAGGTAAATTGCTTAAAATATTAATGAGTTTTTTTATATATGATCTATAAAATTTGGTCTTATTATTGCTTACTTTAACTGATTATGTAAAAATTTACATTTAATTTACAAGTAAGAAGGTGACAGGGATATCTAAGATATACAAGCATATTTAATTACGTTGAATAAAATGAAGAATTTGCTGGCCATTTCATAGGTAAAAATAAAACAAATATAAAAACCAACTTGATTTACTTTAAAGTAATATTGTCTTTAATAATCATGAGCCTTAAATACTTGAGGGATTCATAAAACTGTTGAGTTATACCATTCGGAAGGTTCGACACCTTTGCAATCGACATCGTGCAGCAAAACGTGTGTCGTATATTGCATACATTTAGGCGTTTTCAATTTATCATGAAAGCAAGCGCAGTTTAACGTCTTAAAACGAATACCCTTGTAAATATATTTTGGGCATAGACAGCTAATCGATATGTTAGTAAAACACATCTTTCAGTAAACTTGGACGAATTTTTAATACTTCGCATAACGAGCGTTTTAAGTTTCTAGCGTACAATGTAGGCCGTAGTTGAAACAAGCGAATAATCGTAAAATAACTTAGTAAAAAAAATGTTTGTATTCATTGAAGGCATTGACAATTGTTTGCATATGTGTTCGAAAACAAGAGTGCGAAGAACCAGAGATACGAGGTGTTTTAATGAAGCATAAGCGTGAGGTGGTTTTTCTTCTGCTCGATCGCAAATCTGACAACAAAAAATCAGTACATTTCTCATTTGTTTAGATTGATTAAAATGATTGCAACGGTTTAGAAATAATAAGTTTAATAATAACTTTGAGTTTGATAAGATAAGAAAACATTAGTTGGAGTTTATGTGTTGAGACTAATTAAAATCTATATATATTTGTATTTATATTACTCTAACGTGGATCACATCAAATAAATTTTCACATTAATTGTATTGAAAGAATTCTTACGAAATGCGATCTTTGTATAATAATTTTAAGTTACAATAAAAAAAAATATATAAATATACGCCTGTATTTAATGCATTTAAAAACTAAGATGAATTTAGCTTATATAACACTTAAATGAAACTTCCTAAACGCACCCTGCTAACACTCTCGGGCGACAATATTTACGATCCGATTAGATCGAACGAAACGTACCAATAAATTCAGCACCGTTCCAGTTTAATGTAAGCAGATTTGACGTGACCAAACAATGGCTTTGGAAAAGGGAGCACGCAAGAGGTCCAAGAAAGCACGGGAAGAAAACACAGGTTGTCAGCTTAATTTACAATCGAACCCGATTTCGTTTACCGTGCTGGCAACAGTTCAGCAAAGGATGTCTGAGACTTGGGGTGTCGGGATGGGGTTAAATTAAGATAGCCCAAAGAAGTGTCATGAATGGAAAGCCACTTCAGGTGCTGGAAAGATTGAAAAAAAAACGTGAGCAAGAACACCAGCGCAATCGTTTCGTTCTTCCGGTGTCGCAAAAATTCTACCCTTCTTCGTTTACCGTTGACATTCCTGGCAGTACCCGATCCTACCGGGTGGGGTCTGCTCTGCTCGGCCAATGGAACGGACCAGCAGCGTTCGTGTGTTTTTTTTTGTGTGCCCTTTTACTGTCTTGGGCTATAATAAATTAGAAAGTTTTCCCGAATGTGCCCCACCGTATTGGAAGCTCTCAATGTTGTGCTCTCCGGTTGTCTGGTCCCGGAGGGCGTTTGCCTGTCTGCCTACCCGTTTGGCCAGCTAACGACTAACTGGCTAATGGCTGGCCATGGGCTACGGAACAGGTTGTCCTGAATTTTTGACAGAGAAATTAGTTTGATTGCGATTTCATGCCACTGCGGTCGGTGTGGAAACGATCGGTTGTGTGTGGCCATTTTTCCGACGCTATCTCGTTGTTTACGAAGGTGCAGTAATGTAGGTGTGTAATGGCGATCGTTGTCGTTGGGTGCGATGGGCAGGTGAACATGGAACAGTAATCCTTGTACGTACTGTTACACTCAAAGCATTGGATTAATAGAAGCTTGGTTTCAATCGTTTGACGGATTACAATAAGCTCGATTTCAACAGACACATTTCTGAAGAATTGTTGAGGGTTTTAAGTTGTCTGATGGAAGCTAACTGTAAAATTTAGTAGCTAGGTAGGGATATGATAATTACTAGATACAAGTGATTGGATAGATTTCATTAAGTACTTTAGAATGATTTGTTATTTGAACCACTCTACGTAATACAGGTATCAAATTCACACGTCCCAATGTTATTAACGTTGATTTAACTCCAAAAGAACAGACCAACGCCGTCACATATTCTTCGCCCTTTCTTTCCTCAACATTCTGAAGACGTTAACATTGCTCCAAACAATCCGACCGACCGAAGAAATGACAAAACCTCCCATAAAAGTCACAATGCAAAGTGGACAAGCGAGTGCATTGCAATGGCAGACCGAGACAACCGACGATTCCTGAATTCTAGGCCAAACGCAAGACAAAAGTGTAACCTTCGGTCTGTGGATGACAAAAGCCACTGAGCGGCCGTCATGTGCAACTAGCGACTTGCGAGTGGGCGACCAGTGGATTTGTGTCACTGGCAATGTCACAGCCTGGGCACGGGAGGTCAAGCACTGACGAAATGGTTCTGCCTTTTCCTGCCTCTCTCTCACACTGTCTCGGTCGGAAAATGCATTTCCACGCTGGCAGTTTCGGATGTGTATGGCCGTAGCAGGCTTCTAATTGCACTTGGGGGCGTAGAGATTGGGCTCGCCAATATGGCAGAAATGAGCCGGTTTGTAATGAGACAGCTGAACAATGAGTGTGCGACTATAAGACTTTGCTTGATGGACGGTAGACGATCTTTCATGCCATAGTTTCAGGGACGGAAAGCTTCTCCAAGACTAGATTATGACACATGGGGCGAGGATAGAGCGGACCGATTTACACAATAATGTGTGTGTTGTTTGCGTTCATGGAATTTTTGTTGGAACTGACAGAAAAGGACAGCCATGACGGATTTGTAATGAATCGGATTTGAGACAATAAAATGGATTTTTATTTTGATAATGGATTTTTCAATCTTCTTCGGGAGATTACAGAGTCGTAGTCCTAGTAGAAGTTAGGTCAAGAAATAAGCATTCTCATACCTTATCGTTTGTTTGTTTGTGAATCATAATTCGTTTTAGTTTTATTTATATCAGCTTAGTACAATCCATATGATTAATTATTTTCATAATTAACTACCTAAAATACTTCTTTAAATTTTTAATTTTTTATGTGTAAAGTGAACAGCTTCGATCGACCATTCATTGAGTTCAAACATATTTTTGAAATACATAATAGTAATAAAATTACTATGAAACCAAGAAGTCACCGTTATGTGATCAAAATGAATAATTATGTTGAGAGTGCTTTTGTCTTGTGTGCGCAAAACGCCTGGAAGTATGCAACTATAGTTTTTCAAAGGAGTATTTAGAAAGTGTATAGATTCCATAATAGTCTTAAAATATCGTTATACTATTCGAGTTAGATCATGATTTAGTTGTGTGTTTAAGCTTGCAACTAAACATTTGCAAGGGTGCAGACTAGAGACGGTTGATAAAAAAATTGATAAATTGTTCTTTAACATTCCATATACCGTTTGAGAGTAATTAAAAAATATCGTTTGCATGCACTCAAGCGTTTCTAACAGTAATATCTTGCTTATATAATTTGTATTTACTTTACCACTTTTGTAGTCTTTCTGAGGACTACCGACATGTATTTTGTTAGAGTTTACTGATCAAAATTGCGGTTCAACCAGATAAAACAAACCGCTACAGAATACAATTATGCGTAACTGGTTATAACTGATCTAATATTTACTTCATTTTCTTGCCCAACTCTAGGTCAGTCCTAATCTTCTCGTAAAATGTAATGTAACAATTTTCCATACAATAACCACACCATCTTTACGTTTTCTCAACTGTCCATTACCAACCCCTCGAAAAATGGTCACACAAAGGCTCTTGGTAGTGAGCTTCAAGAAAAAAGATACATCCACAGTTATTTCAGCATGTTAGCAGCACTTTCATAATGGCCACTCGTTTGCCGCCCAAGTGGCAGTGCACTTTACACCGCTAAGAATGCCACCATTCGAGCTTCGACTTTCAACCGAAACATCAAAACCCGGTTCGGATCGGTTTTAAGGTCATTTAGGATGATTGTGCCATCGTTCTTTAAACTTCCGTTCTAGGTTCGTCATAATTTTTGCTAGCTCCATCAAAATGGCACCATTTTCTCTTGGTGGTACCGAAGCAGCTAGGAAAAGTAATGCAAAAACAAAGCAAAAAAAATTGTTGGACAAACTTTTCTGCCGACCCCATACTGTCGGGGCAATTATCTTGTGAAAAGTTGAACGAATCTAATTGTGGGCAGAAAATTGGATATATATTATCCGTCGCCACCTTACACGCAGCTAAAGTGACCGGTTGTTGGGAAACTCGCGATCCCATCAAGATGTTTATAGAAAAAAGGCAGGACAAAGTAACTGTGGGTCATTTTTTTATTTGAAAGTCATTAACGAGTGGACACATTTTTTGTTGCTAATGTTTTGAAGCTTCCGACAAGAAGAAACGCAACAATGCTGTCCCTCGCCTCAAACAAAAACGCAACAATGCTGTCCCTCAACTTAAAACAAAAACGAAGCGATCAATAAACAATCCAAATTCTGACCGCGAATCGGAAGCGATCGATAAACAATCCAAATGCTGACCGCGAATCGGTCAGCATTTTATTAATATAAATTAGCCAGTAAGAACAGCAATAAACCAGCATTTCAAGACAACCATTCTATGTGTGCTCACTGAAGTCGGAGGTAAGCTTCCGGTCTTCTTTCTAGCCGAAATATTCCAGTCAAGTCGGAGGTAAGCTTCCGGTCTTGACAAGTCTGAGTCGGAGGCATCCTCCGGTCTCAGATAGTCGAACGGGATCATAGCCCGGCTCGACAACATATGGTGGCTCCAGAGAGGAACTGGGATTCCCGGCTAGTGTTTTGAAACTTGATCAATTTCACTCACTGGCTTTATATTTTTTGTTTATTTTTTGCTGGTCACCGTGACACACTTTTCTTCACTCTTCACCTTTACACCTTTTCACGTGTTGGGTATTCTGGGTAGCGTTCATCGTATTTACTGACTACTGTCGTCGGTCACCGTGCCACACTTTTCTTTGTTTCTTCACTAATTACCTTTACACTTTTTCACGTGTTGGGTATTCTGGGTAGCGTTCATCATAAATTTACTGACTACTTTCGTCGGTCACCGTGCCACACTTTGTGCTTCACTAATCACTTTTACACCTTTTTACGTGAAGTGTTTTCTCCGAAGCGTTCTTTTGGTTATTACCGGGGGCGGTCGCAACTTTAAATAAGCTAGAGCATCGGCAGAAGGTGAAACGGCGGACGGTCGCACCCCAGAAGACTCAAAAAAAAAGCTGTTTTATCGACAAATCGTAAGTAAAATGGAACCGTTTACCGAATATGTGTCGAATCCGAAGGGGAATTGTAGGTTGTGCACAAATGAAGATGGCACAGGAAAACTGATTAGGTGTACTGATTGCGACAGGTGGTTTCACCTGGCCTGCCTCAATATTAAAACAGCACCAAGAAACTTTATATGCCCTAAGTGCAAAGAAAGCGCAAGGGAGAAAGAAGACTTACGCGTGGCTTTACAGCAAACCAGTAGGCTACTAGAAGATATTAAAAGATCGCAAGAGCGAGAAAAAGAAAGGGAGAAGTTAGAAAAAGAACGAATCGAAAAAGAACTAGAACATTGGAGAGGGATTCAAATTAAAGATCAGAATGAGAGCAATATTAATACAACGATCCAAGACAAGTCTAGAACTACGTACGAATCAAAAACGACGCTATTCGAATTGCCTGAGTTCAACGGTAACTACAAAATTTGGCCAAGGTTTAAGTTAGCCTTTATGGAAACAAGTAACGCGGGATCTTTCACAAAATTGGAGAATTTAAATAGGTTGCAGAAATTTTTAAAAGGCGATGCGCTTAAGGCCGTCGATGGTTTACTTATAAACCCTGAAAATGTTGATGTTATATTGGAACGTCTCGAAGCATTATTTGGAAACCCTTCGCATATTTATAATGCACTAATGAAGGATCTATTTAGAATAAAACATGTTTCTCTGGATCGTCCTGCCACATTCATAGAGTTTTCAAATGCACTTCACCGATGTAAAAGCAACTACAAATTCTAACCTGCTCAGCGATTCACATCAACAACAACAACACCATCTCGTCGCAAGTCAATTTCTGCTTTCGCCGTAAAAACAAAACGAAAGTTTGCCAGTAAAAACAACAAAACAAACGAAATGATTGAACTAAAACTTTATTTACCGTCACCGCCAGTTAAGCGAAAAAAAGCGCAAAACAATAACAAAAATCTTCATCCCTACTTTATTGCGTTAATATATGATGATCTACGCAGTTTCATGGCCATTAATTCGTTTGCGATTTTTATTCGATTTTAACCGTTTTCGGTTTTACGGTCCGGTTCGATGTGCAGAAAGCAGTTCAATGTCCAATGCGTATTTGTTCCACAGCGTTCCTCATAAAAATGAGCGTTTTAAAAAGTAAAAGAAAATGTTTGTTTTTATTTGTCAACAGGCAGTTTTGAAACGTATTTCGGTTCAATGTCGTTCAGGGGTTTTTTTTGCACAACAGGTTATCTCACCAACATAAAATAATCATCATCGGGAATATAAGCTTGTAAGCTTTGTTTGTCTTGCTGCGTTTGCCGTGAAACACATCCGAAAGACCAACATTTGCAGGAAGCTATTCGGTGATGTTCAACACTACTGTGATACCGCCTATGCTAGAGCGATCCCAGCACAGGAAATCGAGAGCAACAGTGACAACAGCAAAACAAGAGTAACAAAAAAAATGCTCGCTCGGACACATGTTTGCATACCCCCATAACCTTTGCTTTACAAAAATTGATAATCAACAGTTCAGCACATCAGAGTGAGTAAAGTTCATCGGAGCATTCAAGCAACGGCCCGTAACGGTCGAGAAAGCTAAACGCTTAATACGACATGAACACTGACAGGAAACAAAGCAAGAAAATAAACCAAAACTGTAATAAAAATGTTTCACACATACTGTGACACACATGCACGGAGGGATTATGTCGAATGTGTAATGAAACGGCAGGGAAACAGAACGTTGATGTTGTCTTTTTTATGGCAGCCTTAAACTAGCTGCCCTTCCTACACAATCAAAAGGAAGGCATTAAAGCTTGGTGGACCAACGGTGACGTTCATCACAACAATAACGCCTCCGTCACCTACAACTAATGCTAGCGCAGCAACACGCAACGATGGAGTCGATATTTTTTAGGACAAAAAACGCCTTTTAGGCTGGCGTTGCAGGCTTAGACTGCAGAAAAATGAAGTTGAAGCTCGTTTTTCTCTAATTGGAGCAGCATGTATTTGGTTTCACGGTACAAAGGAGTTGGAACAATATTTAGATTATTTAGATTATTATTTATTTATTTATTTATTTCATCCATAATGACGGCTTAACGCCGTATTGTCACCACCATGTGTGATGATTGGTAGTTCAACGATAACATTAGAGTAACAAGGCATTTCCTCTTATTTAGATTATTAGACTAAAACATTTTTTTAACGGTACTAGTAGCTCTGTTTGTGACGAATTCATTGTAATCATTTTATGTATTTTTTCGAAAAGAATAGAAAAAAAGTATGAATAAGCTTGATAGAGCATAGCATGATAAAGAGGGTATGGCCATTAGCAGCTATTGATTGCTTTAGTTTACATAAAAATTTATAAAAATTCACACAGCTTAAATGTGAATTTTTTTTTTCATATAGAACGGCCTGTCCGTATTGCTTAAATGTGAAATTGTTTTATTGACAATTAACTTTGCATCATTCAAAGCGTTCAGATTTGGAAGTAAAAGGTTAGAAACAATAAAAACATCTTGAAATAAACCAATGTAAATAAATTACATGGTCCCTTCAGCATAATCCATCAACATAAATTAAATGATATTTTATCAGCTTGTCTAGAATATTAAAACTTGATTGATTTTCAAGCAGATAAAGTATGTACAAAGATAATTCTATCATTTATGATGCAAAAACCAATATCAAATAGTGGGGTCTTTGATAACTTTAACCAAGTTTTTTGTATGTGATTTACGTTTTGCGGCTAAACTAACGCGCAAAACTAGCCAACGCCAGAAGCATTTGAAATGTTTCGAGTAAAAGCTCAAAATTACATGTTTTGTTTGAGTTTGTTTTGATTATTATTTGAATTTCTTTGGCAAGTTTAGCTCATGTCACCGATGCTCTAGAAATATTAACATAAGATTTTAATGAAATGGGAATAACAAATACCTTAACAATTCCTTAAAACCTATTTTTCATTTATAAAAAAATGGAGACATAAAATATGCAGCTGTTTCGTATAAAGTGTTTTAATTGCTCGATAATGTTACTGAAGGTAGATTAAAATTTTCATATTAGCGTTATTCCGTTGGCCGGCATGATAGGTCTTTGAAATTTTCTGACTTTTATTAATCGCCGACGATTAATTAATCAACGATCTTTCGAATGTGCCCATAAAAAAATGTGTATGCCTTGCGGTTCATTAAAAAATTCATGTTCACCCTAGAACCGCCATAAACCGTTGAAAAGTCCGACGGTTCTAGTGTTAAGTTTATGTTCAAATTTAAATTGAAAAATTCATGCAGAAATACCTACCAGAATACGCTCTCTCAAAGCAAGTTTAAGATCTAGATAAGTCTGTCACCGAGCAAAAGACTTGAAGAGTAAGAATTTATCCGTGGATTGTAAAGATAAGTTAACAGAGAAAGGAACATACGTAGTATTGTATTCAAAAACTCCAACGACGGGAGGGGGGGTATTTGGGAAACTACCCTTCATACCCGAATATATCCGAATAATGATACATCAATTCTTCTCCATATAAGAGAAAACTTCGGAACAGCATTGAACATGTTAAATGAGACAGATGCGAACCTTGAACGCCTCAAAACCGCATTACTAGTTGAATGTAATGATGCACTTAAAACCATAGAAGACTTTACCAGAACACGAGTTAAAAGAAGTCGTGGCGTATTTGGAATTTTAAAAGACTTCTTTTTCGGAGGAAGTGACATAGATGAACAACTCGCTGTTTTTCGAAGTGTTGAAGATCAAAAATTTTCCACAATAGCTAACTCTATAGAAACCACAAAAAAGGAGCACAAGAAAATTGAAAATCATTTTAAAATAAAATTAGAGCAATTGAACAATGGCATTTTTGAACTGACGAAAAACTTCAACGAAAATAAGAAGAACGTTTTTAATAAACACGTCGAAGAAACGATCATGCTAGGAACTACGGTTATACGAAACATTATTAACAAATATAAGGATCTCCAAAATGATCCGTTGAGCGAAAATGATCAAGAAAATACGATAAAAGGGATTGAAGACAAGCTGATAAACAACAGCATCCTCAGACACGCTCAACAGATACGAAAAAGAGAAATTATTAGTGACGAAATTGTATTTCACATAGATTACACAATTATATCGAATGAACATTTTGAAATCTTTGAAATCATTCCCATTCCTGACATTAAAAACGAAACTATTCTTAATGTTACTCAGAAGCGCATAGCAATAAGCGAAAAGAAAAATTATGTTTATCCGATAGACTTAAAGAAACTGAACAAAACTCATTTTCTTTCTTTCGAAACAATAGTACAAAAAAGACTAGACTGTGTAGCTGCCGCGTTACTTCATGAGCAAACCGCAGAAAATTGCATTATGATACGCATAGACAAACCCTTTACGAAGTTCGAAAGGTTGAGCGCTTCTAACCAAATCTTGTATTACTCATCTAGTCCACAAGATATAATACTAAACTGCAACTCAACCTTAACTAATCCAACATATAATGCAGGAATTATAACCTTGTCAGAGGATTGTAAATTGGAAACGAAAGTTATTGAAATTCAGCCGACAATTTTTAAAAGTGCGGAATCATACAAAACATATTTCAAACCTATTGATAAGCTGCCAACTCAACCCGTAAAATCAGAGATGAAGAATGAAAATTATATAATTATACTGAGCTTATGCACCATAATAGCGATACTAGCGGCAGTAGCAATATATTTTCAACAAAGGGGACGCGAAGAAAAACCCCCTCGTTTTAGGAGACCAGAAGAGATTGAATTGTAACCCCTCTAGGAGGAATTACGGGGGGGAGTATGTTGCTGACGCAACAATGCTGTCCCTCGCCTCAAACAAAAACGCAACAATGCTGTCCCTCAACTTAAAACAAAAACGAAGCGATCAATAAACAATCCAAATTCTGACCGCGAATCGGAAGCGATCGATAAACAATCCAAATGCTGACCGCGAATCGGTCAGCATTTTATTAATATAAATTAGCCAGTAAGAACAGCAATAAACCAGCATTTCAAGACAACCATTCTATGTGTGCTCACTGAAGTCGGAGGTAAGCTTCCGGTCTTCTTTCTAGCCGAAATATTCCAGTCAAGTCGGAGGTAAGCTTCCGGTCTTGACAAGTCTGAGTCGGAGGCATCCTCCGGTCTCAGATAGTCGAACGGGATCATAGCCCGGCTCGACAACAATTGTCCTATTTTAATGTCTTAAATATTGCCTCGCAATCGGATGAGTGTTATGCGGCGTAAATGCCTTACAGTGAGAGAAAAACTTTTCAATCCATTTTCTGGCGTGTCGCACGAGTGAATTATTTGGAAATCCGGCACCAACCGGGTAATGGCGAGAACAATTGACACACTGCATGTGGTGAATGCATTCGAGTGTATTTCCTATTTCTCGTGCTCGAAGCTACTAGACACGTCGTGCTTATGTACCGTCGTACTTTCTATGTGCGATGTCCAATTACTCTGATTACGAGCAGAGTTTTAGGGTGTCTACACTACATGGATGTGTGTATGAGCGTGTATGAGCTGCCGGCGCTCATGCCATCGATGCAGTTCCAGTAAGTTCGCTAATAAATTTCGGCTGAATAATTGCAAACAATCGGAGTAAATGTGCGCAGCCGGGTAGTTCCCGCGAGAGCACGCGACTGGGGTAATGCAATTGCATTGATGGATTTTTAATTATGCACTGTATGCAAGTACTTCGTAACCGACCGGGTGCGCTATGCACTGCAGCAGAATTTGTTGATTGATCGACAAACGACGAGGGATGATGAATTATAATTTTATTCGTTTGTTTCTTGATGATTCGAAAATTGGCCAACGAGCCTAACAGAACTAGTTTTTGATATAAAAACTAGAAAGTTAGAATTACTTTAGGAATACAGTTATTCATGTATCTGTATTATCGTGTTAAAAAATTTTCTTTAAAGATATCGTTAAAGGTTAAAGCTAAGAATGTTATTATAAAAGAAGAAAAATTATGCAGAAGCTTGTAAGCTTTTAGCAGTAAAAGATAATGATATAAATTTGATGGAAGAGTGAACCAACCACGATAACAGACTGTAAAAGTATCCTGAAAGAGTTTTGGAAGTATATTCTGGAGTTGAAAACTTTATTTTTTGGGTATTCCTTATCGCGTTCGCTTTTCTAGTTTATAATATTCACTATTGCAGACACCTAAGTACATTGCTGTACCAGATTTCGTTGCTTAACACTAGAACCGCCGATGGGACTTTTTTGTCCCATCGCACTCGAAAATGGTGTGTTATTCCGTTGGCCGGCATGATAGGTCATTGAAATTTTCTGACTTTTATTAATCGTCGACGATTAATTAATCGACGATCTTTCGAATGTGCCCATAAAAAAATGTGTATGCCTTGCGGTTCATTAAAAAATTCATGTTCACCCTAGAACCGCCATAAACCGTTGAAAAGTCCGACGGTTCTAGTGTTAAGTTTATGTTCAAATTTAAATTGAAAAATTCATGCAGAAATACCTACCAAGATACGCTCTCTCAAGGCAAGTTTAAGATCTAGATAAGTCTGTCACCGAGCAAAAGACTTGAAGAGTAAGAATTTATCCGTGGATTGTAAAGATAAGTTAACAGAGAAAGGAACATACGTAGTATTGTATTCAAAAACTCCAACGACGGGAGTGCTTGTTACGAAGAACCATAAAAATAAAATGATCCCTTTGTCACCAGGAATTCACGTTTGTTGTCCCTGGCAATCATTATCCTGACCTACCGGTCTCACTAGTATCTCAACACGCTGACAGGACTGTCAGTTGTGAGAGACTAACAGTACGTAGTTTTTGTACAAATGCCATCATGTTCTTATACTTTATCTTAGTTTAAGCGTAGCCTAGAAGAACCATCATAGATTGTGTTATGAAAGAAAGATCCCTTAAGATATCTTCCAGTGTCTACAGCAGTCTAGCAATCTTATTGGCTGCAAGTATACTCTGTGTTGTGACGTATATCACAGACTTCCAGAAAAGATAGGGTATTCAGGGTTACTTACAAGGAGTTATTCGTTCTTGAAGATCTTCACTTAAGAATAGTTCGATCAAATGTTGCAAATCATCACGATCGCGAGCTTCGCTGTAGCCAGCAATGACCAACTTTCATGCTAACCTTGAGTTTTTTCTTCGCGCACCGTCCTCTGTGTCTTAAGCTAGGAGTCATATTTAGAAAACATGATTCACTAGAGCATGAGGGTTTTTGGGGCTACGGGTTTGATTCTACGATAATCACACAGTAAGAGTCATGAACTTTGTCCATGATTGAGAACCTATTCAACTATTATATAAATGTTAAAGGTTAATTATTTCAACTTCAATACTCTGTCCAGGTCTCTTTGGAATAACATCGGACAACCTACAACACAAATAAAGAATTCGGAAACGAAGGGACCGGTAAATAGGAGGCCAGATGGCCAAGTTCTGACAGAGTTGGAGTACTTAAGAAGAAGTTGGCGTTAATGGATCCACAATAACTCTCGGTAAAACACGGTATTTGGTGAACGAAGACGATATGCGATGTGGTGTGCGTTTGAAAAGGCTTTCATTTGGCCATGACAACACCGTGCATCATGTAGTAGTAACACCGAAAAATTGTAAACAAGAAACCCACAACGTTTAGCTAACATTTCATACGACAGTCAACGACCGCATCTATTTCTATTTTTAATTACCATTCTTCGATGTTTCTTTCGTCTGGAAATTAAAAATCGTTTTCCAAAATGGTTTCTTGTCACCGTTCTAGCTTTGGTGTGATTAATGAACCCCGTGTCATTTGCGGTATGTTGGGTGATGTGTTTGGTTTCCTGTGTCATCGCGCTGCCCAACGTTCCGGCGTACGTGAGAGATGGAAACGCGTCACGAAATAAATACCAAACAAAATTGTGCAAAACATTCCCTGCCACCATTCGGTGTTGACATTTTCGGGTGATCCATTTCCTAAATGTGCACTCGCTACACCTTGAGTCAGCATTTCCACAGCGCCACAGTGTAAAGAGTGCGCCACCTCATGGGCACGCATTACCAAACACAGTGGCAAGGTGAAGGCAATGGTCTTGCACACCGAAAGCACTGACTTTTCCCGCAGGAAATTAAACTTCCGCTTAATTGTAGTGACAAATTAAAATTCCATTTCCCACTGTACCGTGCCCATCGTTCCGGCTCCGCGCTGGCGGCTGGTCCCGGAGCAGTAAAGTGCTGTCCGGGAAAGCTCATATTAGCATCCTCCCCTTTTGCATTCCGGGCAAGCAGAAGAAGGGGCATTATATAGCCCTCGGGAGGGATAGCACAAGTACATGCATTAGTGATGGGAAAAAAGGTTGCAATAAATTTCGATTCCTTTCGGTTGATGCAGGACCAGGTTTAGGATGGGTTTCTGTTTTCTACGGCTCATCACGCCTGTAGCAAGCATGCAGGAAACCGTGCATCCTGCTAGCGCCGATAGCGTCTCCAAGATAAGAGCACCCGACGACGACCAAGGGCATGTTAATTTAGTCCGTACGGCCGTGTTGGAGAGTTCTGTGCCGGGTGCGGCCGGAAAAATGAACCGACAGCTGATGAGAGATCCTGTCGGTACCGGGTGAAGATGTTCATAAATAATGACAGACCTTTTGACCCGTTGGAAGACGTCGGACAAATAGCCGGCAGCGAGCGACCCGAACACTCACGCCACGTCGATACTAAACGATGTGCGGCGATGGTGTTGGTGATAGAATCCGTGCTGTATCGTGAGTCCCATCCGTCCCCCGGAGGAAGTTACCGAACCACACGCGCGTACCATAACGCGTATATCAGTTTCCGTGCGAGATTTATCGGTTCCGCAGCGCGAAAGCCGACGGAAGGATCGAAGGTAGACTTCAGGTGACGTAGAGGAATGAGGATCCAACGAACAGGATGAGAAAGAAAAGTTCGCGTTCCTTAACTCAAAGTCCTTTTTTCCTACTTTCCATCCTTCTTCGCGCTTCGCCTAAAACAACATTTTCATAGAGCACTAAAACGGTTCGGAGTAGAAGATGGGTTCGCTAAGATGCAGTCGGCGGACAGCTTTGGCCCGGAATCGTCAAATAGCCGCAGGTCAGGCGGAAATTTCGCGTGGCGGAAAATCGGTGCTAAGTCTACCGTTATTATCTGGCGCCCGGGTGCTTGAGACGGATTATGGAAGCACGATTAATGGTACTTCTGCAGTTTTTGGGAGCAGTTGTAGGTGTTTTTGTTTATCGCTACTTAGTGGTAATGCCGGCAAGCTGAGTGTCCACAGTTTATCACCTCGGGTATCGGGACCACGGAATGGAGACGTTGTGACGAATGAGTTCGAAGAGGTTTGATTTTTACAAGTTTCTTTTCGCGGGGTCATTTTGCAATATTTTGATGTATAAAATGTCAGAAAAATAAATAATAGACGAAATAGGGAAGAATGTTGTCAAGATATTAAGACATCAAGGTTGTGAAAAGGATGATCTTGCCATGTTTTTTGTCACTTTATATTTGATTTTGGTTTTAAATTTCGATATGCTCTTTGGCGCTTTAACCTTGAGATGTCTTGACGTGCCATGTCTGTCTTCTTTACATTAATTTATCTGTTGACGGGTAGTAAACCTGAAGTATGAGGAGAAGATACAAGTTGGGTTTTATATCGATACCATCATATTGATAACTCGGGTCACTTTCAATTAAACCACCATAACATAAGATGGACCCAAATGAACTATTTACTATATGTCCAGTCGCACATGCAGCTTTTACAATTTTTACTACGCACAGGATTTTGATGAGGACCCACGTTAAAGGGATAAGCCTGTAGCAGGAAGTCATGAAAGGGTCTTTCGCAGGATTTCTAACAAGTAGAACCTTTGCGAACTTACCGCGTTTCTTGATAGATCTGCGGCATACGTCAGTTGAAGTTTCATCATCGTCAAGCAAAATTCGACATCCGGCAATTGAACTGCAAATGTCATATGCATTCTAAGACATGCGGGAAATTGAACTTCAAGCAGAGTCAATTGAACTGGACCACTCTAGGAACGGATGGTTCCTATCCCGGAACTAAATGTTCTTTTCACAGGCGATGTATTTTCTGGTTGAAAAGTTGAAATTTACCTCAAAACGAATTAAACGGTTCTGCTAATTTACCCCTAGTTCAATTTTGAGGCAAATTTCATCTTTTTAACCCGACAATACAGCGCCTGCGAAAAGAACGTTTGTTTCCGGGATTGCAGCCATCCATTCCTTGAGTAGTCTAGTTCAATCGTTCTTTAAGGTCAATTGCCCGCACGGCTTAGAATGCTTTTGACATTTGCAGTTCAATTGCCGCATGTCGAAGTTTGCTTGACGATGATGAAACTTCAATTGACGTATGCCGCAGATCTATCAAGAAACGCTGTATGGCACGAAGACGTTGGTGAGCAGGGTTAGAGACTTGGTCCTGCTTATGACTTGTTATCTCAATTCTACACAATGTTTTCGGTCATTGTTTCTCAGATGTTATGTGCAGTGGCGGATCAACCTAGGTGCGGAGGGAGCGGCCGCTCGGGGCCTCGTCGGTTAGGGGGGCCTCGCCGGTTAGGGGGGTCTCGCCGAAGAACCAGGTGCACCACATATCATGGAACTTCTTGCCAGGGAAGAAAGTTTGAAGAAAGGCAGGATTCTTCAAAATATTATGCCTATCGAGTATGGGATCGGAGTAGTAGTGTCTTGGCCCCCCCCCCCCCCCCCCCCCCCCCCCTTCGTCGACAACTCTAGAAGCATTGGGCCTTAACTTCCTTACCGCTCAGGGCCCCAAACCGGTTTGATCCGCCACTGGTTATGTGAGCTAGCGAAAGAATTGGCCAACAAGGATACTTTTTCTTGAAGTGTAAAGGCTTGGGGTTGCCTTTTAGAGAAGAAATGGGTTAGTGCGCAGAATTTTAGCAATGCACCAGAAGGGGAGCGAATTTTTCGGAAGATTTTAGACCATCTCGAAGAATTGTTGGTTGAACTGACACCTCTACTAATGTTCGATTAGTCAGGCCGTCTGGCGAAAGGCAGAATAGAATGTCCTGTCTCATGTCTTCGAAGAATGTTCTTTTAGGAAATCTGATTTTTCGATTCGGAATGTAGAGGACGCAAGTACTTACCGGATTGTTGAGGCCCGTTTAGAGCTACGAGTTGGAAACCTCAATGTCGTTAATCGTTATTAACAGAGTTTCAGCTTTTATAGTACCTTTCGAGATGCGCTGAAAGCTCACTCATTCCGCCGCAAGATAGTTTAAGCGCTTTTTCCTAGCCTGTGTTGTTGAAAGAGCTGCAGTGGTTCATTTAACAGCGGCTGTACTTGGAATGGCAATTGTTTGCAGGTTCAGTTCAGAGTTAAACATAAATATGACAGAAATGCCAAACACCAGGCCATGTCTATTAGACGTGCTCCCTAGGAGCAGGCCACTAAAGAAGAAGATGACAGAAATAAAAACAGGCGTCTTTTCGTTTTCGTTTGTGCATTTCGTTTCGTAGCATAGCGATATGTGTTTTGTCATATTTTAAAATGTAATATCCTGTATTAGTAACGTCTAAGTTAGTTCTGATATATGAGTTGTCTTTCAATATTTGAAACATTAAAGTATTATTTAATGATTTGAAATACTGTTTTCTTGAGTTAATGATTTGATTAACTCCATTAGCCATTAAGGCTATTATTTTTTGCGACACTTTTCATCCAAGGTTCGAGACGAGAAAGATTATTTCTACCTTTTTATTATGCTATACATTTAAGCATTCATACTTGTTTAATTTGTTTTTAGTTTCGTTTCTTGCTAAGCTTACTAAGGTTCTAAACTGAGTCATTTTTATGTTTTCTCAGCTAAGCTAAGCTTAAGTCTCAGCTAATTTTTATGATTCTTTCCTCGTTTTTTTATTCTTTCATAGGAGATATTGTTTGCCACAATACGCCTGTTGACTTGAGTGTATTCCATAATTAGAAATTTATTTTATTATTTTTGCATCGGTACACTGTAAACCTAGCATTTCTTTATGTCCGTAGATTGTTTGAAATTTAAGCTAGAAATATTTACTCTCCAAGCGAACAAACATTCTTTTTTAATTACCAAACCATATCAGAACGATCCTTCTTCGTTTGTTTGGCCCGTTGAAAGATGTCCAAAACGATGCAACCAACGACACACGCAAGGAAACGGTGCCAGAGATGAAGCATTATTTTCCTTTTCTTTATGTGGCCATACACACACACAGCCTCACAAACAATCCCACGTACAATGTGCTTTTCGTGCTGTTTGCTCGAGAAGACCCTGACACAGATCCCCGGCTTATTTTAGGCAACTTCGTTCGGGACGTGCGGTCAGTTGCACAAACAAGTCACCACAGCAACCACAGCTGCACTTCGGGTAATGATTTCTTGCCGAAACAAACGGCATGCCAAAACGGGTCCCCCATGGTACAACCGTAGTAGGAGCAACATAAATCGTGACAATCGTTAGCGGAATGCTGGCTCCGACGAGCAACAAATGCTTTCGCTACTCGTTAATCCTACCGGCAGCCCGAAAACGGGACAAAAATAACATCAGGCCTTCGTGTTTTGCCGTTTGAGCCTCTGATGATGGTCACCGTTTACTGCAATAATAGTTGGAAAAGTTTGCGCCACGGGATGTCCTGCGGAGGTGAAGGCATAATTTTTCGCCCGAGTTGGCCCGGCAAAGTGCGTCAATAAATAAGTGATTTATTGTGAGTGGCTGTTATGGCGCGTCAACTGGGCGGGAGGGCGAGTGTAATCGTCTGCTGATGATACACCGGAAGTCAGCGTATGTCCTTCAGTCGTGATATGTGTTCACTTTTTTATTTGCTTGTTTTTGCTGCACTTTTTTTCTCGCCAATCGTGGGAAAAGCAATACGTTTCTGATGCTTTATGGTTGGCGAAATTTAATGAGCGAACATGAAAATTGTCCGATGGCAGATTGTGTATCAGAGTGTCGTGTAAGTGGTTGTATCGTAAAACGGATAGTTGTCAAGTTGATGACAGTTTTGTTTGTCTGCGTCCAAATTGAGACCGTTTTATCAAGGAATGAAGGTCAAACAAATAGTAAAATGTGTTAATATATTGATAACCTTTGCAATTATCAGAAAATAAAGCCAATAAAACAACTTGATAATTCTATTAATATATATTCATTGGGGTATTAGTTGTATGACAAAGATCAAGTTAATTAGTACTCTTGGATATGAATATTTGCTTGTGTTGGAATTTGAATATCGGTTTATACTAGTTTTTTAAGGAATTAGTATAAAGTAATAGTTTAGCATTTCATGGAAGAATTATTATTAGCGATATTTGAATTTTTATAGTAACGTAAGAAACCTTGACAACCACCAGCTAGGAATGAACTCTTTAATGAACTTAAGAAATGAACTCATGTAATGAACTATGTAACATTGACAAAGGAATAAAACAGTAACTAACTGAACGCCAACCGTGCAACACACAGCGCAAATTTCACAAGTCCCTTCCCGATCACGATCAGTGAAAATCCTACAGCTTGCGCTAAAAATCATCAATCAATGCGTAATATTTAACACTTTTTGAAAACTACAAAAGTTTGCGACCCACCAGCTTTAAGCAAAGCTTGCTCATGATGTCTCTGGTCCATAAGCCTCTTACACGAGATCTCTTATAGAAGGCAGCTGACGGGGTGCTAGGCGGTCACCTTCTTCTTCTTCTTTCCTGGCCTGCTCCTACAGAGCACGTATTGTAGACAGGGCCTGGCGTCCAATTAGTTTCCAGGAAACTCGGTCCATGGCTGCAATCCTCTGATCTCCTTCAGGTCTGACTAAACTTGATCCTCCAGCGTATCCTTCTGACTTTGACAAACCGTCAGGATATCTGCATCGCCAAACAGCTCAGCTAGCTCGTGGTTCATTCTCCTACTCCACACGCCCTGCTCGCACACACCGCCAAAGATAGTCCGTAGCACCCGCCGTTCGAAAATG
>KZ062580.1:89316-131489 GCA_002091835.1 Anopheles maculatus | reverse complement strand
CGCTTCCGGGAGAAAAGAGTTGTAATTTATCACTGTGAAAAGTTGAAACTGGGACGCTTTCCGGAGTTATGGGTTTCAGTTCAGTTTTCGGCCACAACAGATGATAAGAAAGACCCTGTGCGCACATGGCATCCGAAGCTAAACATATTACTTGGTTCTGTACGCGGGTTTATGTGTGGGTGTGGGTGTGCTCATGCGTTGAAACATTTTGTTATTTATTTATTGAATGTTGTTCGTTGTCCACCACCGAAACCAACCGAAAAAAAAAAAATTCGCCCGGATACGATTAGAACCGGACGAACCGGAAAAAGTCCTCTTGAATGGTCATATATTTTCGCCAACCAGCCACCGGATATCGAAACGTGGAAAAGTGTTGAAAATATGGCCATGCACGTGATCTTTCCAAAAATAGAACTGGTTCCTGTTTTGCGGATGTCCGGAGCACAGAAAGCTGTCCATGTTTGTGGTGTGGTGGTGTCCTCGATTGTGTCCGATTAGACAGTGCGTTAGTGTTTAGTTTATTGCTATACGAATGTCATGGGAAAACATTCCCACGAGACTCATATTCCCTGACCAATGTGCGATGGCTGCGAGTTGATTAACGTCACCACTTCGCTTCATCAAGCAGCTAATAATTCACTTGCAGCGTTAGTTTCATAAAACGGGTCGAACATGCGGTGTTTATTGGGAGGTGAAAAAAAATGCTCCTCAAAAAAAACAATTAAACTACATAAACTACCAACAGTTTGTCCCACACTACCATCTGCTCATTGAATTCTCATGCTTTATATAAACCGTTTCATTTGTAGCCCAAATGATTCGAATATTTGGCAGTCTTTTTTTGCCTTCCCAAACACTAACCACGCTGCAGCACGCTCGAACCTCCAGCGGCCCGGTTTGAGCCCACTTTGAGTGGTGTTTCAGAAATTAAATCAGCGAACGAAAAATCGGATACAAATTTATGGCTCTCGAACGACGCAAGAGGACTTACTTTTAAAACTTTTGTCCGAATCAGCGCTTGAGATACACGTTTTCCTTGCCACCGATGGTAACCACTCGCTTCTAGTTTCGAAGACCCCCAGGAGTCGTTGCCCTCCCCAGTGGTGTGCCGTTGTGATTGCAATAAAGATTTATACTTCCAGCACGTTTTCCGTTTTCCACATCGTGACGCCAAACATTACAAGCACGGCGGCGGCGATGACAACGATGGTCAGGATCGTAAAGTGTTGATTTAATTTTGTCTTGTGTTTCGCCCCCGATGCCTACATTTCTTTTTTTCGAGTCGATGTTTTTTTTACTTTTTGTTACATTCTCGCCTTCTACGCGTTAAACACCTTCCCATTTAACTACAACGCTGACCGCCCAGCATTGGACGACTCTTTCGAGCTCCCGCGGGAGCTTATCGCGAACCCATTTGATAATGCGAGCGAGGACGAGGTGCAGTTAAGAGGTTCCGTTTTTATTTCACTTTCACCCTTAAAACGCAGCGCTTACTTATTATTCCACAGCGCATAAGTAACGATTTCCGGGAGTTAGCTTTTGTTAGCCACGTACCCAATCTTGTGCCTTTTGGGGGGGAGCAAACTTCCGACAAAAGAATATGAAAGAATTTCTGCTTGTGCACACGTTTCAGCGGTTGATTCAATAAATGCTTTCTCACACACGTACGCTCAAGTGTGCCTTCCATGTTACCATAAATTTTTACTTTCCTTTAATTAAAACCACCTCCATCCGTGGGATCATATTTTGGTATGGCCATTCAATTTCCAATCGGTAGATACGATCGGGTTCCGGGCGTCTGAAAGAATCCAAAACGAACGACTATAGTGTACACGGACAAGGTCATCCATAAAACACATTCCATTCACCAGCAAAGCTCCTGCTCTTAAAAAAAAAAAATCGGTTGTAATTGCACTCTCGCAAACACGAATCTTTATTGTGCTTCCTAGTGCGATAACAGTGGCACATATCACATCCGCAACGATCACCTGTCCACTGTACCATCCCACCATCGTTCCCTGCCTGGTTCCGGTGCGTATGAATCACGTCGCTTCTGCTTCATTGAATTGCGAAGTAGGCTTCCCGTTCTGACCCTTTCCGGGCGCATGATAATGTTAGCCACGGGAATCGTCACCGTAAACGTTTGGCTGTATTGCTTACTGGCTAGGCAACTGAACATAACCACCGCCAACCATCCGAAACACTCGCCTACCACGCGCAAGCTACGCTACTACGCGCCCAGAATGTCACAATGGGTTGACATCTAAGTGTTTTCAGGATGCATGAGCGCCGCACGACGACGATGGTTGTAAATATAAATATTAATTAAACCAGGATACCACTGCGTGTGCGGTTGTTTTGAATGTAAATTACATTTTCATACACATTATGATGGGGTGCTGTAGTGTGCGGGTGGAGTGTTGGTGCTGTTGAACCGTAAGGACCTTCGTGGGGATGATCTTCTCATGCTTGTGTACGGTTTGTACTGTTTTGCACAACTAGCGCAGCGTGTACGTTTCGCAAATGGAGTCTCAAGTGAGTAGGTTGTGTGTGGCCTATACTTAGAACACAATTAGATAACTCGATTATGCGAAATGTGGCGCAAACTCAATTGAAAAAGGCTAGTCTAATGGTTTAATAGTTTTCCTTGTACAGTCCGTCGGTTCATGCAAAATGAGTAGGTGAATAATTTTACCTTTTCTCGATTACACATTTCTCCAAAAATTTTATAAACATACATTTCATAAATTCACAATGGTAACAATACATATTTTGGATGTCAAAATAAGGAATTAAACCAATGCATAACATCTAGCACAGTGATGGACACGAATCAATGAAGCTTTGTATTTGGTTCAAAGAACAATATAATCGATAATATAACAAAAAACGACATTTGAACCATTGAACTCATTCGAAATTTTAAAAAAGGCAATAAAACTCTTTGCACCTCGATCCTGCAAATAGTTTTCCACTCGATTCTCGGCAAACTACACAAACGATACTTAATTACTGTATCGTGCTCCTGAGGAGATTGGATCCTCCTGCCTAGCCCGTTGTTCGTGGACTTTATCATGCTGAACGATAAAAAAAAGACCGAACTCGTCAACAAGCGTGACACGTACTGCTGACCCTACTCCCAACAGCACTATCAACCTTCTTCAAACAACGTAATATTCATTCCATTGCTGGTTTCGGGGACCAGAAGAGGGCAAAAAGCGTTTGGCATGCACAACGGGGGGCAGATTAAATTAAATCATGCAATCTTTCCTGTGCGCACGGACCCATATAGCAAAACGTTCGCTCTCCCCCCGATCCGAACGCAAGGCAATAATCCTTGGACTAATCGTCACTATTCTCTTTCTCTCTCTTTCTCTCACTTTATCCCCAAGGGCTAGTAGGCGTTTCTAGTAAATACAAATTACAAGCGATAATTACGATTATTTTGATAATATTTTTTCTCGCACCCCCAGCGTGCACAACTTCCCTAGCCGTGGTGCGCGATAAGCCTGCCACCAGTCCACATAATCAAGACTGGTAATGTTGTACGTGAAATGCAGCTCGTGCCACACGCAACGTTTGACATGGGAACGGGAAGGGATTCAACTTCCCCATCCTACCTGCCTAGTATATTAAGTGCAGTAAAAGAGGCCGGTAAGCCACCATCATCCCACACGCGGTAAGTGTTCCCACTGGTACGAGGGAACAGATTTCCCGCCTGCTAGGGTTTATAAGGAATTGTTGTATTGCCTATTTTCTCCGAAGGACTGGTAATGGTGCAGAAAAACACTCTGCAAAGGAAAATGAGAAAATTGTGAAAATCGTTTGATTTTAGCTGCCGGAATTGGAGGACCTACACTGGTAAATGTTAGTTGGGTTAAATACTGCTTGGTCACATTATGGGCTGGTAGCAAATACAGCCAATCGTAACCGCTGCTAAGGGCTTGTGCATAAATATTGGAGCACTACCCACCCATCGTTAGGCACGATTTAGGTCTTAATCTGGTCTGTCAATGATGCCTGAAGTAGGCAATTTTGTGCCAAACAGCAAACAACCATCTGTTCAACGGAGATTAAATGAAATTTGATTTCAATTAAAACCCTAACTTCATTCCTCACTTCACTCACTCAACGACACCTAGCTACTATAGTCGTTGCTGGAAGTATGCTTAAGTTAAGGATTTGTTTGCCTCACCTGTGCAACCCCTTCGGGGATGGTGGTCCGCTGTACGCCTATCACCTCATATTTTCCAATCAGCTAATCAAACAAAGTGTGCGCATGATTTCAAACACGCCGGGCGTTCACATTTTACGGCTAATAGTTTTCCAATTCCTATACGCCGCTGTCTAGCCGGATCCGTCAGGTCGTATGTTTGTAAATACGGCAGCTACTTTTACCGCTGGTTCACCGAACCAATTGGATTGATTATCTTCAGTAAATAAGGAAAATCATACATTTCACGGCTTGTTTACCCATGGGCTAGGCTGCTTTCTATGATGGATGGTGCGGTTTGGTTTGTATTTCTGAAGCAAGCCGATAATTCCGGAACATCACTGTTGCCACTGCGAATGTGTTAGTTAAAGCTGTCTTCATTATATTTCTTTATACTTTGCACACCTCAAGCAACCAACACACAACAAGTATAATCAACTGCGTTTGTGGATACATTTGGGGAAACTAAAAACCGGCACTACAAAATGGAAAAACGAGAACAAAATTCCAACACCACACAGCTTCCACACGTAAACAAAACATCCTTGCCGCCATGAAGAATTTTGACAGATCATAACATAGTGACAGATTCCTCAATCGCAATGTGTCGCAACTCAGCTTTCCGCGTTTTCTTTTCTATCCTCTACCTAGCAACGGTAACTAGGGGCTATATCCAATCAGAGACAGACACGAACATAATTGCAATGCTCTCGCATAATCCGCATCCCTTCAGTTCAGTCCCTCCTGGCGAAGCAACTCATTCTCTCCGATTTCAGTAGTGCTATCCTTCGCTTACATATGCAAAAATTAGCGCGATCTCCCTCTTCTGGGACTTAGAATTTGAAACGACATCGATGTTGAGTTTCACCATCGATGCATCACTGTCTTTCCTGTGTACGCGTTCGCCCCCTTTCGATTCTCGGCGCGCGGCGTGAGCGAGCGTGTTTTGTCGACGGAGTAGGCACAGCAAAGAAGCGAAGAAGAAGCACACAGTTTTGTTGTTCTCAAGCAGTGAAGGACGCGCGCGTTGCTACCGATGAAAAAATGTGCAATATTTGCTGTAAATCGTCATAAAATGTAAGTCCAAGTGTACAGTACGTGAACACGGTGTCCTCCTCTGTCTAATCATGTTATTATTTCTCATTCTAAAGCGTTTTTCAAGCGAATAATTGGAGCGGACTTTCGAGGAGACACCGGCGGTACCAGAGGAATACAAACGGATCGAACCAGAAGAAATTACTCGAATCGGACACCGTAGACCTTCAAACAGCGTAGCAAGTGAAATTTTGTGATAGTTTTAAGCAAAAAGTGCCATTTACAGTGTAATATAGTACAAATATCATGGAATAAAAGATGCTGAAAAAACAGCAAAACAAAGCAACCCGTTGTAGAGTGTCGCTGTGTCACTTCAGAAAGAATACGAGCGAACTAGACTGTAGCGTGAGCGAGAAGGTTATACAGCGCGCTGCTCGTGCGGCACTCAAACGAGGTTGAATGACGACAGTCACTCAACCGTTTATCAACCGCGATTCAGCCTCGAACGGTACTCATTTTTATATGGGATATCGCCAAAAGGGGTCAAGTCACAGTGTTCTAGCGTGATTGAAGTGTTTAAAGCGTCGGCCAGTTGTGTGTATCGCAATCAGCAGTTTTATAATCTTTTTGCTTCTACCATTGCATTTACACAAAACTAAGCCATGTTGCACAGTGAAGCAAAGTGTTCGCGAGATAATGTAAATCGCTATTCTCGTGAAGTTACTGATGGCTTATTGCGACAAATTCTTGGGCCATACTTGACGAAGCTGAAAGTGCGCGATTTGCAGGGTCGGTTCGCAGATTTGCAGTCATGTTTGCTACACTGTTAAAGTACCTGTCGAGTGAACGCGTTTTACTAATAATTCTCTCATCGCACATTTCGTTGCAGGCAAACCATTTTTCGCAGGACTTGACGAACACCTGAACGATGAAGATGGCAGCGGTGGTGGTGGTTTTATCGGTGCTAACCAGATGCAGCTGAATTCACCGGCTAGATCTTCGCCACACTCCAACGGGTCCGAAACGACGGAACGCTTCTCGCGGAAAGTGTTTGTCGGTGGTCTGCCACCGGATATCGATGAAGGTAAGTCGGTCTGACTGTGTGCGTTTTGGTTTCCGAATTTGCTAACTTTCCAATTAGGTACAACTGTGCGCTCGAACGTGACCTAAAATCTAAAATTGGTGTTTATTAAAATTTCCCCCACATTCGATATTCCATGATGGTACCGAGCCCGGGGCGGCAGCTCTTATTGAAAATGTTTAACTACTTACACAGACGATGGCTACTGTGTTTGGTTTGCATTTGGAACGTGTACAACGAAGGCATACTGATGTGGAGTTGCTTGTCGGATGATATTTTTTTTTTATTACGAAGCGTCCGGACCGTACCATGTTAAAGTGGGCGTAGTCGTAGAATTTCTTCGCAATGCAAAAGTATATTTGATGTTTAATTTAACTGTATACTAGGCCATGTGTATTGAAAAACCTTCCTATTGTACATGCGACAGTTCTGTGTTGTGCACTAGCACATTATTTACTGAATGCAATATACCCAACAACAATTCACAGCTGTTGACGCTTTATTGTCCACTGTAAGCCTACATCTTCAGCATACTTCAACACTCCATAGCAGTTGTTCAAACAATTAAATCAAACTCGTTTTTGGAATGGGGTAAACCTTAATCACCATAGCGTCCAGTTTTAAGATCATTGTTCACTACAACACTACATACTTCGGAAGCGTGTACCTCTTTCTATTTGGCATTGTTTCGGCATCAACCATAAGAACTCTTGGCCATAGGATGTGTAGCGTAGCTGTAGCTTTTTGTAGATGTAGCCTTCTAACAAAAAATGACGCTTATTGCAATAGTCGTTGTAACATTTGCATTCCAAAGACATTTTGCAATACTTTTACAGTATATTGCTTTATCAGAGCGATTACAAAAGGTAGTAGTTGTCGGAAAGGTAGTTTGTGGCGTGTATGTTTTTCCCTGCATTATGCGTTTGGTATGCAAACACGCTTTCTTATTCCATGGAAGAGATTCTGTATCGGATGTAAAGTGCTTAGATCTTTTGGGTCTGTGGAATGTTTTCTAAAACAGGAGTTTTTTTTTTTTCTAAACACCTTGAAATACCCTGGCCATCTCGTATTGTGTTGTTTTTACAAACACCACAGCATGTACAGTACAGGCAAGATTGCTTGTGTTGAGAAATTAAACTCTATGGTCCCTTATACTACTTGGGTACCATTCTTCCACTGCTCAACAATGAACCGACTAGATCCGGTAGATACATCTCTAAGGAAGGAGTGCTACCAATTGCACAACTGCTGTTATTTATCGTTGCACTTCCATGTGTCGTTTGCTACGGAACATTTGCCCTGGTACTGAAACTGGCACTAGGTTTGCTAGTGGTTGAATAAATAGCATGGAACACTGTGAGAGTGTATCGGTGGATGCTGCAAAACAAGAAATGATCGCCATTTACCACCCCTTGCGCGTATGAATGTTTGCCCGGCGGGCTTCAGTTTGTTCGCCATAATGAATTACTGCACCATCTGGGAACGGTCCTTGTCCAGTTGATGATACTCCGATGACCTACTCAAAGGGGGCTACCTGGCGAACGTCTCGTACGTGTGTGTATTTGTAAACCACAATAGGTCGTACGTTTGCATTACGAAGATTTCTGTCGGAAAGCAAGATATTTACATCCAACACTTATCAAATCGTTCTGACAGCTATGACCAATGACGAAAATATAGCACTTTGCCTCCTTATGACCGGATTTAAAGATTCGTCGGTAGCATCGTAAACAGAAGTATGATTTACGAGCATAAGCAACTTCTCAAGCAACATAAATAATTAACAATGTCCGGTCGGTTTACGGTGAAAGGCAATGTGTGAAATTGTAAACAGTTTGTTTTCTTAACACTTACATAATCAGTATAAGTAATAAAGTATGCATTTTATGCATTCCATTCTTTGTTCTGAAATGTTCATCAAGGAGTAAAGAAATGCGCATGTAAAGCCAACATCTTTTAAGAGCTTCAAAATGAAAACCTGGACCTCGATTGCTGCATGCATTGAATAATTGTAGGATGTTGTATTGTTCTTGGCTGTAGATGCTTTAAGCGGATTGCAATTGCTAAAGTAACAATTTCTCATTAGGCTTAAATTTTCGAAACTCCTTCGGTTATCGTTCTCCTATATAGCAAAAATGACCTGAAAGAAAAAGAAAACCAAAATATAACCATTTTATCGTAATATTCTCATTATTCAAAACCATTCCTTGTAGTACGTAATTCCAGCGCAGGAAAGTATCTCTCCATAAAACATTTTTCACAGTCTTTTTTACTTGCTTTCAATTACTCTCTCACTCTCGGCCACGTGGTGTATACGAACAAAAGAGAAAAGACTTGAACTAACAGATATCCTGTCGACAAACTTCCTTTACTTTCTTTCGAAAGTCTCCACCTGCATTCGAACGCGGACACACAAACCTGAAACCTCGAGCGCATTTTTCTCCATCAACGAAACTTGAAACTGCTGCTCTTGTAAAGTGCTCAAGTTCCGTTCCGTTCCGTTCTCCCTTTCATTCTTCCTTCCCCACACTTACACAATGGTCCCCCCCTGTAATGGTTTGCTAACGAACGAACGTCGGAAACATATCTCAGTTCCACCTGACGATGCTCATTTTATGAAGACGTCAAATTTGCTCTCGTCGTCCTTTTAAGGGTGGCTCAGATTTTACTGCCTTACTCCGAGGGACAAAAAACCTTTCCATACCATTTTATCCCCTCTTTTCAACGGTGCCGACTATTATGAACCGTAAGCGGTAGTATAAACGCAAGAAGATGCACTGAGCCTGGTAAAGACGAATATTAAAGTATTATTTTGAAATCTTCAAACTGCAAACCTCTAGAAGATGAAAATTATTCAGAAATATTTACTGAATTTTTTTTTTTTTTTTTTCATCTGAACTTATTCACTGTTGAGCTTTTTTTATTTGTTTTGCCTTCATCTGACTTTCGTCGACCATTTTTATCACCTGTGGACCGGGTGAGATTGCGGTTCTTGTTTGAGCTTCAATGCAATTTTAAAATGCTCTTTCTACACTAAAATTATCCTCATTTCACTATCATCAGCACTTGGCTTGTTTCACTTCCTATTTTAGTCGTTGTATTCTTGATTGTCGGTAGTAGTTGCCAAGGATGATAGCAACGACGAAGCTGGCCGGTCTGATGGTGTGGTTGCTTTTTAATTAAATACCAGCTATCAAATAAACGACCATAAAAAACTATCCTTCAATGAAACACGTACCACAAGAGGAAAAGGGTACCCCAGCAAGGGGTAGCGCAAATGTACTAGATGACGCGTCGATGCCGCGCTATTTTGCCGGAACCCTTTGAACATTAGCGAAAGCTTGGGCAATTTGTCAGACTTCCTCGTCATGTTGCTTGCTGTTGGCTCGCTAGAATGGTGACCGGCATACTCGTTCGGCACGGTACGGATGGACCATCTATTAAATACCGCTTAATGTCCAATTCAAACAACATTTACATTTTGTCGCTAAACGTCTACCGTCGAAAAGTGATGCTACAGCTTCCGTACTATCATCAGCGAACGATGAACACGACCAACTACCGATCCAATGTGAGCCCAAGTGGTGGCGAAAGAAACCACTGCTATAACAATATTCTTAAATTAATTGCCCGGCTATCTACTAAATCATTACGCTGTTTCACACATTTCCCTGCTCTCAACCGGCTTCACCAGTGCGCGTATGATACTCAGATTTACCGCACCAGATGAAGGATGTGTTATGACTGCCAGATCCGTTGTTTGCAAGACCACAAAAGTTGCACATCGTACGTAGTTAAAGCTTTAGATAACCGTTTTCTTATTTCTTTTTCTAATTTTAGTTTTCTTATGCATAACTTAAATTGACCAATTTCATCGGCTTAAACGTATTATTGTACTTCACATTCCACTTTAAAATTATCATTATCAAAAATTAAGTTGAATTATAAAACAATCCTGCAAAGAGTGTGAAAATAAGATACAAGCCCATAAGCCCATAAGATATAGTAATGAATCATGCTCAATGCTTTATAGCATTTACAGCAATGTACCATGCAACAATTATAGTGATTCAGGCAGTAAAAGAAATTGATCTTTCATTTAATAAAATTATATCGCTTCACCTCTTCCTAAGCAAGCTGTACTACATCATAAACAACGAAGGCCAGGTTGACCATTCCATAAGCATGAGTACACGTTAAATTTTCAACCCGCGCTCTTTCCTATGAAGCAATTCATCCCTTAAGTAAATGTTTTGCAACGAAATTGGTCGGTTTCATTACATCGGTATCGTATAAATATTACTTAATTTAAAAGTGTCTATGTAATGTCAGGAAAAAAAAATAAAATATTCATTTAACACGCCTATAGCACTTGTGCTTGTTGGCATAGATCGTGGTGTAAAGAATGAATACTCTACCCTTTTTTCTCTGTACTCTGTGCTATATGTTATTGTGTACTGAGTAACCGAAGCGAGAGCGCTCAGGATTTGACTGCTCGCTATATCTTTTCCAATGAAGTGTAACGCAAAGAAATCCCAGCCATGTACGGGATTATGCTGTGTTATTACATAAACAGATTTATTACTTCTAGCCTGTGATACCTGTTACGGCATTGCCGAGTGTGGAGTGTGCCAGTGTCCGTGATCAACAAGGTCAACAGGTTTTCGTTGGAAAGTTGCCACCGTTCGACTAAACGCTCTGTGTTCCATGCCGGAAATTTCACCCTTCTTCGCACTTTCGTTTTGTATTAGACGAATAAAGCGTTCATTTTGCTCAAATGGAATAACAATGTTAAGATAAAGTGCAGCTATCTCTGTTTAGATGTTTGCGGGCGATAGAGAATAGATTAACATGGCCCGCATGATAATACGACAACTAGCTTATTCACGATTTATATTGTTGTAAACGTATTTTGAAGAATAATTTTTTTTTTTTAATCTTTTTTCAGAGGAAATAACTACATCGTTCAACCAATATGGAGATCTCATCGTCGATTGGCCTCACAAAGCTGAATCTAAATCATACTTCCCTCCTAAGGGGTATGCGTTTCTGCTTTTTCAAGTAAGTAGAACAATAATCTGGATTTATACATAAATTATTCATATTACATTCTTCATAGAAAACTAGAATAAGTAGGATATTGTTTGTGAAACTGTTCTACAAAACTGTGTAGCACGTATTATGAACGATTTTTTAAACGACATACCTTCCTCATTGGTCAACAATAATGTTCAGTTAGCAAATTGAACTGGCACCTAGGAATAACCTGCATATTTACGATGGGCTGTGGGTTGCATCGAACGTTTATGTTGTTTGAAAGGAGCAATTCCCTGAAAATCACGTCCGCTGGATTTCATTTTCTCTGGCGTACGCTGAAACCAATTGTAAAAGTAGGTTGCACATTACCAGTGAAATCTGCTTATCGTTTGTCCTGTTGATTAAACCATGTCCACGTGTCTTTGTAAAACAATTGGAAGACGTATTGTTTTCGGATCTTGTGTAATGGTTTGAAATCGGTGGAACGTGTTATGATGCTTGTTGACAAAATAGTATCGTCAGTGTCGATTGAATTATACTTTAACTAACGTATGGTTTAAAATCCTTCTTCACCAATTCAAACAAAATTTCAATGATTTTTAACTGCATAACTTACTATAACAAAGTACTTCATGATAACGTAAAAAGAAGGCTAATACCAATAATTCCTCAGTTTTGCAAACTAAAAGTTTATCGATAAAATATATTCAACTGTCGATATGAAAAACCATAGAATAGCTTGATTTTGATGTGTAATTTTAGAACACCAAGATTCTTGCTTCATGTATCTGTTGGAAAACTGTCGCCCTTGACGTTGAATCAAATTATCACGATCTTTTCGAACTAATTAATCACTATCACGCCCCAACAATCACCGAGCATTACCGATTCCAGTCGAGTGAAGATTTATCCTTCAACGATTAATCTTAACTTCGAAGTTCGTCCGTATTCTATCCAGCCCGAAGGGTCATGGCTAACGTTGGCAAACAACGGCAACACCAAAATCCCGGTGAGACAATCATTTTTATCGCTATGCTTCGTTGCTCGTTGGGGAAAGAAATAATAAGAGGTGCTTGCCCCAAGGGTATACTTACGTCTGTTGCAACTAACAAAATTTTCTATTACCACTTTTTTTCTTAAATGGCACTGGCTTTAATCTAACTTTGCCTAAAGGTCCCAGAACAATTGTGTTCTTCTTTTTCATCGGTGTTTTTCATGGGGAGTTGCTACAAACCACAGAACTGATAAATGTTTTTTTCATGAGCATCGACGGTTTTAGCATTACTGATACGAATATTACGTATATTAGCAAAATTATTTGTATTTGTGAGATGTATATTTAGCATGTGTGCTAAAGAGAGGCTTCTGAAAGTTTTTTTTTGTCGTTGAACTAATCAAGCAAATTTGAAATACGTTAATAAATACTAAAAAGTTCATCCAAGTATATCGTTATCATTAACACTAATTGATTGAATTTAGGTAATATGAACCAAATTGTCTACAATTTCTTTCGATACATCAAAAAGTTGTCTAAAAGACACATACTTCTTACAGATAAACGGTGTCGTCTAGTTACTTTGCCTGTTAATGGCATCTGGTATCATCTCATCGACCGTCAGCCAGTCCTATTGTGCTCTATAAACGCTTGCAATTCATGGTATTTTATGGACCAGTTCCTCCCAGATTTAGACGCAGCCCTTTTTTCTGTTGATCCGCTAGTATCAAAGCAATATTCGCTTGGCTGGGTCATGCCCATCGATTAGCATTCTGTCAGATGATCGTTACACTATTGTCCATTACACCATTGTTATCTATGTTTTTCGTACCCATTTGCCCCATGATCACATGGCTGATGCTGCTATTGTCTTTGCTTTTCAATTTATTTTTTTCTCCACTCTACCACATAAAATCCGTAAATTGCAGCTACAACTTTCAGCTTTCTTTTTGTAACCTGCACACGCAATATCTGTATGTTCAATGGGCTTTTTTCACAAAAAAACAGTAGAATAATACAAATCCACAGTATCTACGTTTAGAATATACACACCAAGCTCCAACACTGTTGGACTAAATCTATACAATGTAGAGTTTACAAAACAGCTACTGCATACAGCTGTAGCAATCTTTTTTGAATAAATTTGTGTGTTAGTGTACGTTTCCCACCCACATATTTTACGCATTTTTAATTCAACCTAACAAACAAAGATACTGAACAAACTTTCCCACATGCTGCTTCTTGATACGAGAACTTTGTAACTTTCTGATACAACTTGTTTCAATAAGCTAAACAAAGTGAACATTTTAAAAGCGGTGGAAGAGAACGGGCCAGCTATGTAGAGCAAATGCAACAAAAAGTGCGGTTTCTCATTGTTGCTTTTTGTCGCTCGCCTCAAGACATATGCTCTTTCAAAACTTAATGCCCGCAAAACATGGTAATCACTTTTGCAACACGTTCCATGCCAGAAATTGTTTAAGCTTTTACACTTCTGCAATGCAAAAGTACTCGCTCGTTCACCATCTTGGTGTAAGAAAACTCTCCACTGTGAGTTTTCCACACGGAAACACTTGCATTATGTATGGCGCCGTGTACGGTACTCAGAAGGACACACAACATATGGAGCAGTCAGTTTTTTGCTTTACTCGAGGCAATGTTTCCAAGAGAAACACTTTTCACAAACTTCCATCCGGGGAACCAGATTGATATGTTTGGCAAGCATCTCATACTAGATGGCGTTCTCAACTCGATTTTTGTGTCGCCTCATGCGTCATTTGGTACGACATTGGTAAACCGCCTAGATACGACCCCCTTTGTTATGGTGGCGAAGAATTTTCGTCCCCACGATTGTTTGAACTTATTAAATTGTACCCATCGATCTAGAGTTTAATCTTGATGAAGCAATTACGCTAAAAAGGCTCATTGAGATACTAGAATTCAATACACCCCAGCGGACAGAGAAACCAACGAAATGTCTTACTACGAAGTGTAATGAAAGTCAGTACGGGACCTCGAGAGACATTTTAATTAAATTAATTTGACAGCCAACCATTGCCAAACGGCCGTGACGCATAGTGCCGCACAGTAATGGAGCGTTCATAGTCATTCTGAGCAGGAAAATGACCACACGTTTCATCCCAGCTTTGGTCTGTATCCACCATGTACCTGATATCTAGAAAAACAAAACAAAAAAAACGTCCTTTAACAAGAGACAACATGAAAGGGAGAAGATTAATTGGAGGAAAAAATCTCATTATTTAAATGATCTTGCCCGGCATAGAATGCTATGGCTGGCGGTGAACTGTCCGGGGAAAAAACAACGATTCAACGGTCCACCACTTTAAAGCGTGGAAAAAATGAACCGTGCCCACGGTTCGCTGCGAATGCAGGACTAACTCACGACTGATGCGACGATAATTGAAGCAAAGTCCACTGGTGGCAGCAACAGGGCAAGATTGATGACAAGTATTTTTCGGGGTGATTTGATTCTTGCTCTGTCTCCCGCTAGCTCAACACCCAGAACAATCGTGTAGTAGAGGCAGCGGATATACGTAGCGAGCTTGCCCTCAGTAAAGGAGATGATGCGATTTTTCAAACGATTAATCCTGGCAAATTGTTTTCGCTCTATTCACGTTCCCATTCACAGGAAGAGCGCGGTGTGCAAAAGCTGATCGAAACATGCGTCCCGGATGACGACAAGCTCTACATCACCGTCTCATCACCGACGATCAAGAACAAAGCGGTTCAAATCCGTCCCTGGCGGCTAGCGGATGCCGATTTCGTGCTGGATGCTTCAATGCCACTCGATCCGCGAAAGACCGTCTTTGTGGGTGGCGTTCCGAGACCCTTGAAAGCTTGTAAGTGTACAAACCCTCCACTGGTTACGCATTCGTGCAATAAATAATCATTAATTACTGTATGATTTTTGTTTTGGCTACTTGAAGATGAACTCGCCATGATAATGGACCGCTTGTATGGTGGTGTTTGCTATGCAGGTATCGACACAGATCCGGAATTAAAATATCCGAAGGTAAGTACACACAACTGTCTCGCCATCGAGAATGGTTCACACAAATAACCATTTTTCTATAATTGAACGATCTATAGGGCGCTGGACGTGTAGCGTTCTCGAATCAGCAAAGCTACATTGCTGCCATCTCAGCTCGTTTCGTCCAGCTGCAGCATGGCGATATAGACAAACGTGTCGAGGTAAAACCTTACGTTTTGGACGATCAAATGTGTGACGAGTGCCATGGTCAGCGTTGTGGAGGAAAGTTTGCTCCTTTCTTCTGTGCCAACGTCACTTGTCTTCAGGTGAGATGATCCGTACGGTTAGCACATGGAATAGCATATAAAAATCCGTAGATTCAGCTACCAGCTGCACCGCTTCACGATTCATACTAACATGTACCATTATTTTTCGTTTATATCGCGCAGTATTATTGCGAACAGTGCTGGGGTTTAATTCACTCGCGCGAAGGCCGCGAGTACCATAAGCCCCTCGTTAAGGAAGGAGCAGATCGGCCCCGGGCAGTGCCCTTTCGTTGGTGTTAACGTCAACAGCCCCGATCAATATCAACTGCAACTGCTAGGACGCAGGCGTCGGCGCGGTCGAGTAGTGGAACTGGCGGCAATGCCATCGGTTCCCTCGGCTGCGCCAGCACTCCCAGCGAAAACCTTACATCATTATCCGCAAGCACTAGTACCCTTCCCGCCGGACTCTACTATGGTGGCGGCAGCTCTAATGCCGGATTTACCGGATCTGCCAGCTACATACCACCGCCGCCTTCGTTTCCCTGGTCTACCGGCATTGGAGCCAGTAACAGTGGAACCGTTAGCTTTGCCGGTGGAATGGCATCGAGAGCGCGACACCACCAGCTAAGTCGCCCTCCGCCTCTGGCGACCGCCGTGTCAACACCCTCCTCCATATCGAGTACAGCGGCACACGGCGGTACGGGTGGGTACCATCATATCCAGACACGCTTTGGCTCATCAGCTAGCGGAAATAGTGCTACCGGGGCATTCGTACCGCCCTCGTCTTCGTCCTCGTTGAACCGTTGCAGTTCCATTGATCAGTATCATCATTCATCGATAGCAGCAATCGGTGGCAGTAGTAGCAGCAGCAGCAGCAGTAACAACATCGGTGGCCTCAATAACGTGCTGTCCGGCGGCATTGTTGCCGGCATGGCTAATGTTAAGAAAGAAGATCTGCTGAAACAACGTCTTGCTAAACTGCAATCGATTACTCCTACAACTAATGGAAGTCCCTAAGGCGAAGGTATGAATAATACGTTGTTTTACTTCGACTGTTAGATTATAAATATGCGAATAATAACTCGCAAATAGGCGTTTGCAATATAACCTTTTTTCTACCATTACCTCTGTATGAAGTTTAATTTATTGAGCCTCTAACGGGAAGCATTATTCGGCCTTACGTTGTAATTTGTAGTCTATAACTTCAAAAATCATACTCGTCAAAAACTTTCGTTTTTTAATATTTTTCAAGTATTGGTAAATGACTTTGATGCTATATGGTTTTTGTTGTAAACACAACAACAATTTGTTTCCATAATAATGTCCATAATTCAACAATACAGCTGCCATCATGCAGTGAATTTAGAGTAAAAAACACATTCAAAACACGAGCAACATTTTGAGAAGTTGAAACAGATTAATGTTACTAAACGATTCAGGCACGCCTTTGTCGTGTTATCATGTGCTTTGGATATGCTAGACCCGTTGTACATATTTGCAAGGAAAGTGTATGAAAACAATTGCTCTGCTTGCTTTGTCACCGATCCAATTGCAAAACGATAAATGTAACAAAATGGAAAAGTAAATCGTTTGAACTGACCATACCATCCCCGCAAAGTCAAGCAAGATGAATCGATTTTTGTGATAAAATGGCTACACTAAAACTAAAAGAAAGTAATATTTTTATAGAGTTAACCATTTGCAATACAACAACCGTAGCAAAAATTAGGTCTTATAGGAAAATAAAACAAAAATATCTCAGCATCTATGTATGCGAGTCGCAGAAGAAATACACCCAAAAAGAAAAATGCCTTGATTTAGGCCACACGTTACCGCTATACTAAGATTTCACGAACCAAGTATTGGTAAATGACTTTGACGCTATATGGTTTTTGTTGTAAACACAACAACAATTTGTTTCCATAATAATGTCCATAATTCAACAATACAGCTGCCATCATGCAGTGAATTTAGAGTAAAAAACACATTCAAAACACGAGCAACATTTTGAGAAGTTGAAACAGATTAATGTTACTAAACGATTCAGGCACGCCTTTGTCGTGTTATCATGTGCTTTGGATATGCTAGACCCGTTGTACATATTTGCAAGGAAAGTGTATGAAAACAATTGCTCTGCTTGCTTTGTCACCGATCCAATTGCAAAACGATAAATGTAACAAAATGGAAAAGTAAATCGTTTGAACTGACCATACCATCCCCCCAAAGTCAAGCAAGATGAATCGATTTTTGTGATAAAATGGCTACACTAAAACTAAAAGAAAGTAATATTTTTATAGAGTTAACCATTTGCAATACAACAACCGTAGTAAAGTTAGGTCTTATAGGAAAATAAAACAAAAATATCTCAGCATCTATGTGTGCGAGCCGCAGAAGAAATACACCCCAAAAAGAAAAATGCCTTGATTTAGGCCACACGTTACCGCTATACTAAGATTTCACGAACCTTTTGTACCTTTTGTAGTTAAACAAATGCGCGTCTAAATTCATGCCAACCGTGTGTTCCACAAGGATGAATTCTATCCTACGATCGAAATACCATTCGTTTCAATAGTGTTGGATAACAATAAGTCTATTCGGTCTGAAATCTGTAGTATAATTTTCACAACACAGCGTCGATAATAATTATTGTACATAAGCCGCGCTTAGCGCTTAACCCGCCAAAAGGGCAGACAATGCTCCTTTCGCGTTTTTTTGGTTTTCTTTTAATAATGTTCGGACAATTTTAAATAGCAAACAGCCCGATGGAACAACTCGCTGATGTATGTATGGTAAAGAATATCTTTATGATGGTTAAACGTAATAGGAAATCACTTAACAGGCTGATCAAACAAAATGGTGACAGTGTTTTATTGCCATGACCAGCCCAAACATTGTCATATCTCTGGATTGCTGCAAACTTTAAGGGATTTATGGATCTGCTTTTAAAAGGAGGTTTTAGTTGATCATTTAATTTATGAGGTTTTACGGTTAAAATCATCTTGTTGTACTTACAAACAAAGTTTGATCATTGTGGCAGCTAATGCTAATCCAGTGTAAATGCGGTACCATGGAGTGAAAAGATCGCAACTGGTTAAAGTGCTAGTTCATTCTCGCACAATTCTTACCACAGCTGTACAGTTCCGACTGTATCAAACCGGCAATAGAAAGGCGTAAAGCATTATGAACATTACACCTTTTTCTGTTCGTTCAAGATGACGTGCTTGCAAAACGTTAAGGTATGATGTTACAATCGAAAAAAAAATATTAAAGGTGATGCATAACAACTTTGTAAACCAAATGATCTGAACTAGGTAAAATCATATGAATTATACGTGCGCTTACAGCAGCAGCATACATTTAGACTGGTGTAGATATAGAATGGAATAGTGGCAAGATTAGCCATTTTAAAGATTACGTTCTGAAAATCAGCCATCAACGGACCCACATTAGCGTAGATAGAAACAAAAAGTCTTTTTAGCAATACACAAAACACAAAAACGGTACACAAAAGACACCTATATTTTACTATAAAGTATGTGATCGTACTTCTGACAAGTATAGATTATCTTCCCACTTATTTAGACACATGGCTTAAGTTTTTTATTTTCAAAATTATAGCGACTTATAATATATATATCATATCAACATATTTTATATAGCCATTTAGTAAAATTTCCTTTTCGATAGAGATTTTTTTAGGGATATATATATATATAAATTAAATTAGCATCTTCTTCCGTTTGGAAAAGCTCTTCACGATGTAGCAACGCAGTAGAAGAATAGCATTAGTAGTGGCAACGTGTTTGTTTTGATGAACGATCATTGATTTAAATAGTTCGCGTTGGTTGAAAACAGTACACAAAACTAAACCGGATCGGTTTATTGTAATATAGAAAAAAAACACATTATTGCAATTTAGACGATCGCACCGTGTAATATACTACTTTTCCAGCAACGATATTTGCGCATGAAGGTAGCTATATCAAAACTGATGAAACCGATGTTTTGCTCCGCCGGCTTTTGAATATAACTAAACACATGTAAAAGACGTTTTTATAAAACTTTAACATTAAAACCAAATACGCTAACCAAAACGGTATATCATGGCTAAACAAGAATGGTTGGCTGCGATAGCCCCCACAGCTTTATAGTTGTTTGCAAGACACTTTAACTCTGTATCGGATAGCTGCTGGTATTATTCCTTGTGATCAAGGAAGGAATTTGCAACATAAATAACACACACACACATAATTAGGATCGCGCTAACCACTGGAACAATATGACGGGACAAGACAGCAGCTACAGAAGTGTGTAAAAGCCAAATAAAAACAAATTGTAAATGTTTGTGCTTTTTTTCGGATTTACTCTATTTAACATCCGCTGGATGAGTAGAATAAACACAACTGAGTGTGAATGTAAGCTAAATCTTCTTGAAACAGACTTAAAATGCAACCTTGTTGAGGAAATCGTGTAATAGATGTATTAATACAGTTTTATATTTAACGAAGTGGAAAAAAGACAAACCTGTGTGCTCTGGTACAATGCAGGCAAACATAAGCAAAGTACGTTTATAAGAAAAACCAAAATCTTAGCGAACTATAAACATAGGACTATTAGCTAGCGAATGACTTTAAACCACAGATTTGTAAAACGGAAAACGAAAGGCTACGTTAAATAATGTTCCAAATTTCTTCAAACGTTTTGTTACGAATATTGTTGATTACGTTTTAAGTAGGTGCAAAAGGCCATATAGGAGAATCAGTAGAAGTAACACGTACAGCATGCGTACATTTTCGTACGTTGAACCAAAAACTATTTCCAAGCTAAGTTTGCGCTTTTTTTTTAATTGTTGTACATGGCGTACGTGAAACGACTTCAATTGAATCGGTAAAAATGGACGCCGAATATTTTTTTAAAAAACTAAGTAAAAAAACGAGAAAACCCACAATCGTAATGGAAGTGTAGCGGCTTGATACTATCGTACTTCAGCGAGAGAATACAATAAATATACATTGTTTGAAAGCAAAAATTTTATTCTAACAAAACAGAAACAGTTTCAAATTTTAACGAATTACAACGTAGTTTTCCACAATGCATAGGATTGAGAGGAATCATCTCAAGCGTCACCATAAGCTCCGGTGATAAAGCAACATATTTAAGGCATAGGTAGCTCCACAAATGAAGATTGTTCGTCTAAGTTTTATTTTTTTTTTGTACTAAAAATTTATCCTTTTTGATATCGGGCTTTTGTGTTTGAAAAGTTAGCAAAAAGTATAGCAATTGTTGTTTAATTTAATTTTTGTGTTGGTTCAAAGCAAACGCGCATAACTCAGAACAGATTCAACCTATTTCTTCTATGAAATAAAATGGTTGGAAAAACACTTACACGTACATCAAATAATGCTTATGATAAACTCTACCGTTAGGATTATCAAAGTTATTGTCTGGAGTTCCCGTTTTAACAATAATGCAATAATGGTAGAATTTCTACAAACTACAAAAAAAAGGCAACGGAGAATACAACAGAGCAAGGAAGATTACTAATCCTATCTAATCCTATCACGCCTCATCTCGTATCGGAGCTGCAGTTAGTATATTTTTCTATCCGATAGAACATACCAAGTAGCATACATTTTGAATGCCCTTTCGCCTAAAGACAGTCTGGTGATGGAGCGTGCGACACTTCTTTGAGTAAAGTGAACGTAAAGCGTTATATTTTTGTGCACCCATTTTCCCAACACAGGCTCTATCTAGCCTGGTAGGGATGGAAAACTACACAAAACAATTCAACGAGGTTTCTAGCAAATTCTTCTTAGTGAATCAGTAGACAGTCAGATCGTCAGAACACATGGGTTTTAGTTCAGTGAGGTAGTTTTCCTAAAAAGTGGACATACAGTCGTGATAATTAAATTCATCATTTCAATAAATAAAACGTTAGACACAATTTGCACGTTCTGCAAAACAATAGCGGCGTTCGATGATGGCAAAGGGCAGCAGCACGATCATTTGGGAACATATACAGTTTGGTTTGAAAACTCTGTTTGAGTTGAATGTAGCAAACCTACTACTAAATGCTAACGATGGAAGCAAAAACACAAGAGATCTTGTTTTCCTTCTAGTGGAACTCTCTATTATCACACACAGATAGTCGAACACAAATCAGTACTGTTAGTACAAATTAGCAAAAATTTGAATGTTTCGTTTCATCGAGACAAAACCAGGCTCTGTAAGCCTGCCCAGATGATGCGCCAGATTATAATTGAATTGTAGAACGGAACGATAGTAAAGTATAGGTGGGCAAATGAAAAACAGTCTTACAGAACTACGCAGACAAAAGTTTGAGAGGAAATATTCTACCACCGCCGGAACCGAGCAAATAGGTCAGCTACACCTACAATTCTATCAATTGTTGCGATTTGCATGTTTTTTTTATTGCTTTTGATTGAGTTGATAGAACGAAACTTAATTCATCCATAAAACTAACAAGCACGTTAAGCCTAGTCTATAAAAAGAAACAATGTAAATGTAGCTTGTATCTCATGTAAGTGGAGGGTTTTTGTACGATAGTATTCACTGAAGCAGTATTGATTTAATGTAAGTGTTTGTTGACATTTTGACTCTGTTTAGCCTTTTTTTTTTGTAAAACAGTTTTTAAACGAACGACAATCGCAATCGTTCTCTCGTTCGCTCGCTTATTAGAGGAATACGTTAATTGTTGCTTAGTTTTCAGCAAAGTTGGGTAAATCTAGTCATGTCAATGTTGTGTTCTCTCCGGTTGCATTCAAAACGAACGCAAAATATCATGAAAGCACAGAGGCACATGAGTATATGGGTACAGCATGGAGCGATTTCCTATCCCGAAAACAATGTCACATGCATGCAGCGTGAAATTAAGAACCAGTCGCACGACACGAAGTGTTTGTACCTGAAGTCTCGAGTATCACAAACCACGAATCAAGCAAGAGACTTGAATGCCAGTTATATATCACGACACAAGCGGATTCGCGTTATTTCGCACACATTCATCAGCGAAACAAAATATAAGTAGAGAGTGGGAAACACATAACAGTTGTCGTCGTACTACAGATAATTGAATGTAGCAAACCTACTACCAAATGCTAACGATGGAAGCAAAAACACAAGAGATCTTGTTTTCCTTCTAGTGGAACTCTCTATTATCACACACAGATAGTCGAACACAAATCAGTACTGTTAGTACAAATTAGCAAAAATTTGAATGTTTCGTTTCATCGAGACAAAACCAGGCTCTGTAAGCCTGCCCAGATGATGCGCCAGATTATAATTGAATTGTAGAACGGAACGATAGTAAAGTATAGGTGGGCAAATGAAAAAAAGTCTTACAGAACTACACAGACAAAAGTTTGAGAGGAAATATTCTACCACCGCCGGAACCGAGCAAATAGGTCAGCTGTGTTCTACACCTACAATTCTATCAATTGTTGCGATTTGCATGTTTTTTTTATTGCTTTTGATTGAGTTGATAGAACGAAACTTAATTCATCCATAAAACTAACAAGCACGTTAAGCCTAGTCTATAAAAAGAAACAATGTAAATGTAGCTTGTATCTCATGTAAGTGGAGGGTTTTTGTACGATAGTATTCACTGAAGCAGTATTGATTTAATGTAAGTGTTTGTTGACATTTTGACTCTGTTTAGCCTTTTTTTTTTTGTAAAACAGTTTTTAAACGAACGACAATCGCAATCGTTCTCTCGTTCGCTCGCTTATTAGAGGAATACGTTAATTGTTGCTTAGTTTTCAGCAAAGTTGGGTAAATCTAGTCATGTCAATGTTGTGTTCTCTCCGGTTGCATTCAAAACGAACGCAAAATATCATGAAAGCACAGAGGCACATGAGTATATGGGTACAGCATGGAGCGATTTCCTATCCCGAAAACAATGTCACATGCATGCAGCGTGAAATTAAGAACCAGTCGCACGACACGAAGTGTTTGTACCTGAAGTCTCGAGTATCACAAACCACGAATCAAGCAAGAGACTTGAATGCCAGTTATATATCACGACACAAGCGGATTCGCGTTATTTCGCACACATTCATCAGCGAAACAAAATATAAGTAGAGAGTGGGAAACACATAACAGTTGTCGTCGTACTACAGATAACCTACACGATCTCTCGGCACAACGCGCACTGAGAGGGCAATATATTTTTGTACTACACTTCACACTACTACTATACTACGTGAATTATATTACACTTCTAGTACCTTTTTCTTGCCGATTACTATGAACCGTAATCAATTATCAATACCGCCAGCGAACCATTAGTTGACATTGCGACATAAGTAAATTTATTGATAAGGTGTATTAAATGATATGCTATCGTAAAAACGCCGACGGTAGCTGTCAGTGGATCAAGATCTTGCAACATTATACACAACTGGAAGTTAAATTAGCAAACATATTTCCCCGACAACGAACTAGTCAAACTGTTTACAAACTGTTTTGATGAATGTATTTTTATTTGTTGTAAGTTTCTTTGCTACATTTATAGAGTTGACCTTGCTATTTTGCAGATGTTAACGATTGCGTATGTTCTTTTTTGTTTAATTTCGGCGATGATTCGTTTATTTCTGTTACCCACCTAATGCACCAAAGTTGTGTCGGTTTTGCAATATATTTTATGTATTTCGTGCATTGTGAAGTTATTCGTATAAAAACCAGCGATGACGATTTAATGCAAAACAAACAGAAAACATGCATGCAATACACCCAAAAAGGTTATAACCGGCCAAGATAATGAAGTAAACGGATGAGAAGTGACGTCATAAGAAGTCATTGTTTTGAGTGTTGCTATCGTTTCTCTATTTTTTGTACTAATCGAAACATAAACGTTACCTAGTTAAAACAAAACCTTTATCGACCGTGTTGTCTCCCAACCGGCCCGGCACCGGGGTGTGTTGATCGGTGCAGTAATAGGAAGAACAAAATGCGCAGATCATGAGCAAATGCAATAGCAGGATGTATCATACATAGAGTGAATGTCAGTGAGCAGGATCTCCGAAGGTGGTGAGTTCAATGATGCGCGACACCTGCAGTGTGTATAGTTTTAAGCAACCATTACTATCGTTATTGCTCGACAAGGAAGGAAACAAAAGACAGCGACAGTCGGTTCAGTTCGCTCCTGTTCGTGAAACATATAGATATGATATGACCCTACTTACCCAGCCCAGTTCTCCATTCACACCATACGCCCTAGCACCCATATCTTGTATTGGCAGCTAACCAGAACCATCACCAGAATACAACACAATGAGATCCATTATCCTGTGCGTAATGCGTTGGCACACGCGTGGGGTGCATTACTCGATCTTTTAAAGCTTTGTTAAAGGCGAAGTTGAAGAAAGTAATAATCAATATTGCTACCGTTCACTGTTCCCCTTATACAAGCTTGTGCAAAAAAACATGAAGGTGATGTGCAAAATAAACAAACAATTCAAAATACACATAGTAATAGGAAAATTCTGCATCGTCAGTTGAAACAAACCCTTGTCACGGCTATCGAATACAGTATCCAAACATCCAAACACACAGTTACGATTGATGCATGTTTAACACTAATCCCTATTTCTTACGCAATTCACAAACCAAACCCCCACCTCGGGGATACGAAAGTAACATCAGCAGCTGTTGTTCCGGAATGATAATTATAAACAAAAAAAAAAATGCATGAAACACGAAGCAAACCGTTTTCTAATCAGTGTATAATGCCATCAAGGAGAACAAGAGTGAACGGCTTCGATAAACGAAAGTTGGGAATAGTTAAACTGACAAAGAAAAGCAATGAAACAAACGCGTTATTAATCACAAACACAAAGATTTAATGTAAGAAACAACGAGTCGATCGAAACGTACTTGTTTGCTAAAGAAAATACCAAAAAAAAAAGAAGTATGTACCATCAAAGACAAAGATTAGCGGCGATAGCAAAATTAGTGAAGAAAGCTCAAGCACAGCGCATTAGAAAAAAAACCTGGAAAAAATATGCAAATAACGCATCCCCTATAATAATCTCAACCAAATAAACATACAAAACGAACGCCGAAAATCGTTTGAACGTCTCGTTTGACATAACCTTTGCGATGGAAGGATCTGCGGATAGACCGAGCGAGAAACATTTGGCAAACAAACTACCCAAAACTTACGGAATAACTACAAAAAAACAATGCATAAACTGTACTCTTAATACACATATAGCAGCACATACTATTGCGGTGCGATGTGGACGATGGAAAATGAATGAAAGCGATATAAGGAATATAAATCTTTTGAGTAGATTTTGGATTCTAATTTTAGAGCAATTTTTCAGCGAAATAATATGATAATTAAACTAAACAACTACATAAACGTGTAGCAAAAAAGGAAAGCATCATGCATGGACTCTCTCTCTCTCGTGTGCACCCCCAGACACTTTATAAAATATTCGCCGACCCAGCGGTAGCAATTGGAACAAGGGGTTGGTGGAGCAAATGGAAATACGCGGACGTGACGCTATGGAACAAAAAGGAAATTAAAACCTTTATAGAAAAATGAGTAATGCAAAGCAAAAAGGAAAATTTTTCCCTGTGAACGAATAACGGAAGAAACGTCTCTAGTTACAGGCAAACAAAATTAACGATAAAAGTGCAAAACCACCTTAGAGCCAGTGGGAAAGGCAAAAGGCTTAACCAGTATGAGCAACACAGAATTACATCCCGATAAACGGTAAACACGTGGCACGGCAGATTGTGCAGTTTTGAGCAAAATAGCGCACATGCATGTTCGCTATCCGCGTCAGCCAACGTGTCGTCCTTGCCACAGCCGCCCCATACACATACACACAAAGTACCGCCGGGTGGCTGCGGATCGAAGCGAAAACAGAGAATTGTGTAAAACTTTAGATCAATGATGAAATGTTTTTTATACTTGTAGCTGACGTTTTTTAACAAAAATTAAATCATTCAAAAAATACAAAACCTTAAACCTGGTGGATCAAAGTGAGATTAATAAGGAAACAAACGCAAACACAGCGAGTGCGCGAATGGACACAAACAAACAAACAAACAAAACGACGAAACAACACACATGTTCCCGAACAGACAAAGAAACATACACACACACACCAATAAAAGGAAACAAATGGAGCAATACGAGCAAAGTCCACGGAAAGTCCATCTCCACAAACTCCCACAACTCCCGTAAACTTCTAAAAGCACATAAACGATGGATGATACGGAATGTAACCGGCAACTGATATGGAATATAAAAGTTTTAAAATTACTACAATGGAAAGATAAAAAAAACAAAACAAAACCAAACAAGAGGTTAAAAATTCCAATGCTCGTCGCCGCACATATTTTTCCCTGCGGGTGGATAAAATTTGTATTGATTTTTGGCATTACTTTAGAGAAGTTTTTAAAATTGGCCATTTGCAATTACGTTGTTTAGAGCGAGAGAGATAGAGGGTGAAAATCCAAAAAAAAAACATAATTGCAAGCAAGTACGATGTATCGGAAGCATATAAATGTCGAGAGATGGTAGTGTCGTTAAGAAACAAAATGGAAAAAGAACGATATTACCAAATTGGAAGAAATACAGAGAAATCAAACACACTTTACACGAACGCAACTTACAGCAAAACTGGGGCCCGGGCAGAATCGAACTCAAAAAAACCGAATGTTAGCAAATGCAATCTTTTTAACTAGAAGAGTACGTGTTTTGTTGATGTTATATATTGCTCTTAAGATAGTGTTTTTTGTTGTTGTTTTAGCTTTAATATGTTTAGAAAAGAGAAAAAAAACGATTTACTTTTTGGTTATAGAAGTGTTTTACACCGTTTGTTTTCTAAATACTTTTAATGCGAAATGTTTTATTTTGATTTATGTAAAATACTTATTTTCTATTAGTTTATGGCAAGCGTTTAGTATTATCACTTTAGTGATGTGGAAGTTTTGTCCGAATTCGTTGTTATTACATTTGTTATGCTAATATTTCTAGACTTGTAACAAGCGCTGTTACAGAACCACAGATCGTCCAACCGCGCTTTCTTCCATTTTACGTTCAAACCTTTTTGTTGTAAACCATAAACAACGTGGGAAACAAAGCAAATATGCGAAAAGAAAAGTTAGGCGAATTAACTAAATTAAGTTTGCATTGCATAAATAGTGCGAATAAACCCGACAACTCAAGCAAACCACACATACACACATTGGACTACAAAACGAAGCAAATTTATTAGCCAATAAATAGTAATTAATTAAACAAATGACTATGAAATAATAATTATTATGAAACAAGAATAATAATAACACTGGATGAGAATGAAGGAATGAACAAAAAGGAAAACGAAACAAACAAAATACAAACGGTAAACCGGATCCGTTTAAACATGAAAACAATACACAAACACACACACACCCAACACAAAACAGAAAAATACGCAAAATACACACATTATACAAGTAAGAAGGGAGGGGCGAGGAAGAGAAGCAGACAAAAAAGAAAATATTTAGAGGTTTATTACTGTTCTAGCTGTTTTTTATTACATCCGTCTATATAGACCAAAATGTAGACGCCCATAGTTTGATGACCCTTTTTTTACAGTTTAGAGTGTAGGTTCTAGTGAAAATAAATTAAAATAAAACCAAAAACAAAAAAAAAACAAACAAAAGAAGACAAAAAAAAATAATGTAACAAATGTCGTCGGGTGTCGTTGTCGTGCTGCGCCGAGCAATTGCAAATAATACTGTCGATAGCCACGAACCGGGAGAATTCAGTATGCTAAAAACAGACAGCATTATACCAGTAAGAATGAGAAGAAAGGTAAATAAAAGCAGCACAGAGAGATGGAAGGATGGGTGAAAGCATTAGTAAGCTGAAAACCGATACCACCTGGAAAGCGCGGTGTAAAATAGCGAAAAGCTATAGAGTGGCGGAACATTCAAATCAAGACACCGATATCTGTATGCCCTGTCTCTTGTGAAATTGTTACTGCTTCAACCCATAAGCAGAACCGCGAATGGAGCGTTACATAATACCCGTTTCAAAAATTAAGAGCGGAAGAACAGATCGGATGTTTAGTAATTGAGAGGCAATGCAACTCTTACAACCCGCCACACTGTTGCAAAGAAAATTCAAAGCAGAATAACGTTCGATAAGGTATAAACCTAAACCTCCCCCCCAAAAAAAAAACCCCGCCACACCGAAGTGGAGATAATAAGTAACGAAACAAATGCAAATGCAAAACAGAGCACGGCAAGCAGCACACCACACGACGGAGTAATGTAATGGGATGCTTGCTACATTGAAACGTTGAGTAGCGGGAAAAAGAAACAAGAGCAAATCGTAATAATGGGGGCTTTTCTTCGGTGTGGACGCCGCAAAATGGTTGGAACTGTTGGAAGAAGCAGACGGAAGAAGCCCCTTGTAAGAAAGATAAGGGAGAAAAAAATGAGGTAGAGCAAATTTTTGTATTCCTATCAAGGTAGTTTAATTTTTTAACTATTTTTTACTGATCAAAGAAAAAGGTAAGAAAAACTGAAAAATAAAAAAGTACTATTTTTTATGCTTCAAAAAAAAAAGCTTTCTCGCGTTGTGATTTTATGCTAGTTACCGATGAGTAAACAATGATGACACATTTCAGAAAGGTCTAATCGGTCGGGACTTCATTTGTGGGACGATTTTGGGTATCGAATCGGATCGTGAAGCTTTGATCCAGACATCAGCATCATTTGAACTGATCTCCAAGGCCTAATACTGCTTGGCTGTAAGCCGTAGTAACTCCACGCTCTTTGTCATCCGAAATTATTCTAATTTTAATGCATACGAAGGAACTAATACCTGTTAAGAATTTAACTACCTTGCAACCTTACCTTCATTCAAATTTAAACTTTTAGCTATAATGTTTCGAACGCTAGTACGAGTATCAGGTACGTTAAACATTAAATAAAACTTTATTTGCAATCGTATGTTTACTTACACAGTATCCTTAAAGTACGCCCGCTCATGAGAAGTAGATTGTGTTTGATACAATTTCTCTACGACTTACTTAACATCCGCCGGTCTACCTTGTGCACTTTCCGCATCTTTCGATCCAAGATGAGAATACAGCTTTGCGACCTGTCCCGATGGCGTACAGAGCCGTCCACTGAAATCGATGCGCTTCTGGCTGATGGTTCGCTCCGTAGTAGCCAACACGTCGAACAACGATCGTCCGCCAGAACCGAAGCTTTTCTTGCTGGTGCTGCTGCTGCTGCTACTCGCTCCTGCAGTCCTTGCTCCGAGTAACCCAACTACGCCGCTAGCAGTTGCATTGCCCGCCCCAAGCGTGATGGCTGCCGAGGAAGAGGAAGCATCTGCCGGTACCGCAGCACCACCGCTACCACTTTGGCCACCACCACCAGTACCGCCACTGCTACCACTCATGGAGTGTGGCGGTGACATGGGTGAGTCAGTTGTGGCCCGAATCACACTGGCACGGTGTGCGTCGGTCACATTCCCTTCTGTACCGTGCGCTTTGTCATGCTGCTCACTACCGTCTGCGTTCGGGTACATGCGACGGCATTCGCGAATGCAGCTTACGATGGCTTTATGGTTAGGGGACGTCCCGTTATAGTTGACGACCGCCTCTAGTTCCGACCAAAGCAGCCGATACTGTTCTTCCTTTTTGTTGCCCTTCAAACGGTGGCCCATGTTGGGCATGGCAATCGTTTCCTGGCGTTCTTCCAGCTGGGACAGATTGTAGATCGATTTGAGGCACATCATTTTCTCGTCTTCAGATAGTTCCGGTTTTTGTGTCAGCAGCAGTATCGGCTCCACAAAGTGCCGTATGTTGTACAGCACCGTACGCCCGAGTGTCAGTGGCCAGTAGCGTGAGTTTCGTGACAGCTTGGTTCGCATCTTTAGCAGATTCTCGTCCGGCTGTCGCTCGGGCATTGGTTTCAGTGGGATCAGACGGTGCTGTTGCATTAGCGCGCCAAAATCTTTTATACGATAGTCCGTCACACGACCACCACCACCTTCCGATATGGAGGGTGGATCCTCCAAACAACTACGAGCCGTATTGAGCGAATGTATAAAAATCTCTCCGCCGTGAGCCGACAGCAGATGGCTCGTAATTTTGCCACCCGATTTTTTCGGCATCTCCAGCAACACCGAACGACCGCTGAGTAGGAAGTTGATTAAGCACGAGCTTGGCCGCGAGGTAACATCGACCGGCGTAACGCGACACTGCGCCAGACAGGGTTGCATCTCGGAGGAGCCACAGCTACGGGGAGTGCACCACTTCAGTGTGACCGTTTCGTAGTCCGAACCTTCCTTCAAACTGTGCGGCAACACCAGCTCCGTACCGAGAAACACCGAGTGGGCCGTACGGCCGTGAAAAATCTCCACATCGTAGTTAGCGCTCGAGCTGGCATTTTGCTCCTCCTTCATCGGTATACCGGTGACCGTTGTGCTAGCGAGATCAAAGTGTGGCAGGATGAGGTTCGTCAGCTTGTTCGATATGCTGTTCGCCTTGTTCGAGTGTATCTCCGACATCAGTATGGGCGAAATGTCGATCAGTGCACGGTTCGAAACCATCGACTCCATATTGGCCGGGTACAGGTTAATGATGACGAGATGGCACTGATCAATGCTGATGTAATCCTTGTGTCCGGCGATTGTGTTTTGTTGCACCAGCACCGTGCGGAAAATGTCCTCCAAGCTCTTCATGCTAGCGTCATCCCGGGCAGATGTAATGCAAATCACCCGGCCTCGATTTACAAGCTTAAAGCTGTCACTCTTCGCGTGGGCAAGTATTTGCTCCTTCTGAAATTCGGTCGGTTCCGCCAGTGCTTCGATAGCTGCCCGCAAACCATGTATGACCGAATAGTCCGAGGCTTGTGTTTGACGCGGCGGCACGCCAACCATCGTCATCGCGTTCAGTATGTGCGTCAGCGTCTGGGTGCCCGTATTCCATGTGTTCACAATATGTGCGGCCGTGTCACTTACTACGAACCGTATCAACTTTCCGACGGGAAACAGATCGTACGCTATACGGCAATACTCTACGGAAGCTTCTACCGCACACGTCCACAGGCTCTTGCTGATCGGGGGCACCGGTACTTTGCTCTTGATAAAATCGCAATCGATTGGACTTTCGCATGATATTCCGAAGTAAGGTGTGTGGTCCAGCACAAATACGGTTTTGTGATTGATTTCGTTCATCGCGACGGCCTAAAAGTAGGGAAATGTAGTGAAATAGCACAACCGGCAGCGGGAGGTTTTGTGTTTGTTTACGTACTAGCTGTCACTGGGGGATGCGTATGAAGCCTTGGCCACATGACACACAAGCAAGGATTACAAATATAAATAAGGACTTTTTTCTTGTTTATTTGTTTCTATTTTGATTTGTTAAATTAAAATTTTAAACTATTGTTCGCTAAAATAGGTAATATTCAACATATTTGTTAATTGCTCTCCGTTATTCGATTTTCACGCGTAATTTCCATTGTGCTCGAAAAATACAACTCGCTCGAATAAATACTGCTCGAATCAATGTCTTGCGGATTGCATACCCTGTGGCTGCGATGACACAGGCGATTCGAAGTGACCGCTCGAGCAAGCATTGAGCATGATGCAATTTTATTTGCAAAACATCATCTCGCGTTTTGTATCCATCAGTAAGCAACCAACAGCGTGTGTTTTAGGAAAGAAAGCTAGAATGGAGAAAAAAGGTGCTACAGTAAAAGAAAAGCATGGAGAATCGAATGCCACCACCACCGGGGGACGGAACCTCACGATGAAAACACCGAAGGGTACACGAGACCACGGCCCAAAAGCAACAGCTATTCGACAACGGCTACTGGACCAGATAGTTCGCGTGTTCCGAAAACATGGCGCAATAACGATTGATACCCCCGTCTTCGAGCTTAAGGAAGTGTTAACCGGCAAGTACGGTGACGACACGAAACTTATCTACGATCTGAAGGATCAAGGCGGTGAATTGTTGGCCTTGCGGTACGATCTTACCGTTCCGTTTGCCCGGTACGTTAGTATGAACAACATTGCCAACATCAAACGTTACCACATCGCGAAGGTGTACAGGAGGGATAATCCACAGATAACGCTCGGGCGCTACCGGGAATTTTACCAGTGTGACTTTGATATCGCTGGTACGTACGATCCGATGCTACCGGATGCGGAGTGTGTTAAGATTGTATGCGAAATCCTCAGCGAAACCGAGGTCGGAGAGTTTAAGGTTCGGTTAAACCATCGAAAACTATTGAACGGATTGTTCGAGGTGTGCGGAGTCCCGGCGGAAAAGTTCCGCAGCGTGTGCTCTTCCATCGACAAACTGGACAAGACACCGTGGGATGAGGTGCGACGCGAGATGATCGAACAAAAAGGGCTGGATGAAGAAACGGTTGATCGGCTCACACCGTACATTACACTGCACGGTGGCTTAGAACTGTACAAACAGCTAGCAGAAGAAGAGCAACTAAAACGAAATCAAGACGCATGTGAGGCTTTAGAGGATTTGCGGCTGCTGTTCCAATACTGTGACATCTTGAAGGTTTCAAACCGGATATCTTTCGATCTTAGTTTGGCACGTGGCCTAGATTACTACACCGGAGTCATATACGAGGCGGTACTGCTTGATACTGATAAAGAATCGTCAGTAGGATCGGTAGCCGGCGGTGGTCGGTATGACAACTTGGTGGGAATGTTTAATCCCAAGCGAAAGCAACAAGTTCCATGTGTTGGAGTATCGATCGGTGTAGAACGTTTGTTTTCTGTGCTCGAAACGCGATCCTTCGATCAGATTCGCACCAATGAAACGGAAGTATATGTAGCATCGGCTCACAAAGGGTTGCATCTTAAGCGCTTAGAAATACTTAACCAACTGTGGAACGCCGGATTTATGGCGGAACATTCATACAAGCTGAATCCGAAGCTGCTTGCCCAGCTGCAATACTGCGAGGAGCATCAGATTCCATACGCCATCATTCTGGGAGCGGATGAGTTGGCACGCGGAATCGTGAAGCTTCGTGAAATTCCTTCGCGAAAAGAGGTCGAAGTAACGCTGCACACGCTTATGGAGGAGCTTCGCTGCCGACTTTCGCTTCCAACGCTACCGTTGCTGTAAATTCGAACGATCAGATTAGATCATCAGAGATCAGCCAATTCTCAATGTGTTTTCAATTGAAACGCTCGCGTTTCGTGCATGCGTTTGTATTTTTCAATCTAATGTTGTCACTTTCGAGAAGTAGCAGTAATGCAATGACAAAAGGTGCCGCTTTGATACCAATTCTAGAATATCTTTGACTATTGTGCAGGAATCACTCTCACATACATGAACACCTTTCGAAAATGAACCCCAAACCCACCCCAATGATTAAGATCTTCATTGCAGAGTAAACGTTTCGGCTCCACCGCGGCTGACGGAAAGCGTTCCACCCGGACCACGCTGTTTCCTTTCGTGCAGGCAGCGAATCTTCACTTCAAACAATTTTCTCAAATCCGTCCACATTTCCAGCTGCTGTGCACGCTCGTTCTTGGTCGCGAGCAGCATCGTCTTTTCCTCCGACAACCGTTTTATCGCCGTTTCCTGCTCGAGAATCTGTTGCGATAGTGTTTCCTTGAGCGAAACGCGTTCCCCACTGCCGGCAGTGGACATTTCTTCGTTGGCCTTTTCCAGCAGTAGCTGAGACCGTTCGTGTTCCATCTGCAGCTCTTGCCACTCTTGCTCGAGCTTGCGAATGGTGCGTTCCGTTTCCGTGATCTTCGACTGCATCGTGGCAGATTCGGCATTGAGCGTAGCGATTAGCGCATCGTAAGTCTGTAAAGAACGAAGACAGGGTATTGTTTAATTCCATTGGATCTTGTTGGGCACAACAAAAATTGCAAAAAGAATGAACGTACTGAAAAGGATTTTCACCTTGCTTGTTTAATGCCATTTCAACCGAAGAAAGTGAATGATTTCTCCCTTTTTATCCCTCTTCTCAAAACAGTCCCGTGTAAACATAAGGACACCCGCGGATACAGTGGACATTCCGCATTTGTAAGAACAATTTGGTAAGGTGTACAAACTGTTGCAACTTGCACAAACTTGCACCGGGCTCTAGGTCGAAATTTCGCCCTCTGTTTCTCGTTCCTATTTTTTCGATGCTTTCCGCTTTATCCTGCACAAACCAATCAATCTTTATCCACACATCATGCACAGCAGCTTTTTATCTTTCCTTTTTTTAAGCTTTTCTGCCCGTCTTGATCCTCCTTCACACAAAGCGACCCTTTCTTGCTTAAATATCTTTAAAAAAAAGAATGACAAATAAACTGAAAATGGATCGAAGAATGGATTGGAAAAAAAACTGCAAGAAACCGTTTCCGAACGACCTACCTCTTGGGTTTGAGCTTGGGCAGCAAAATCAATAATTTTGCCTCAAATCAAAGAAAGCATTAGACTTCACGATCCCATTTCCAGGTAACAAACGCTCGCTCGCACTCGGGTCATTCTTCTTTATATTTTCTTATCCTTTGGCGGTAAAAACTACTTGGAAAATGGTTTTTATTCTACTACTCCGGTACGATCCTTCATCGTGTTTCGATTCGAGGTGCAATTTGCACGAGGAAATTTGGAACTGTTCTGCCGGTAACAAAAAAGGTTCACATGAAGATCACTATCCTGGACAGATCATGTGATTTTTTAGAAAGAAAATTAATGGAAACGGTATCGACACATCTTAGTATTTTACTGGTTGCAATTTAAAAATAGATAAAACCATACAATACAGGTAATCCTGAATCTATATTAGATGCAAGACATTATTCAGAATTAATAAAAAAACCTTTCAGGTACCTTACCAATTTCCCCAAAGAAAAGGGAAAAGGGTATTTTAACACAAAGGATCGCTGGTAATTAGTTTCTCATACATATCCTACCCGTGAATAGAAGCGAAGAAAACTTTGAAGAAATATAAAGAAACTACCGATTTATTCAGCTAGATATATGTAATTTATTTATAACTTCACCTGCGACTCGACACACCATGGGTAGCTGTCGCAGATTTCATCCCTAACCAGTACCTACATAACTAAGCCTAGTACCCCAACCATACCTGAGAGAAGGCTGCTTGTACATCTGCTTGGTATAATGTTCCCGCAATAAATATCACAATGTGGTAATGTCCTCTTACGAAGGGTCCGTTCCCGTACCTGCTCGCTCAGTGATGGAGAAGCGGCAACACCACAATCCCCCGAAACGTATCGATCTTCACTCCCTTCGACAGAATGTCCCCCGCTTTGACTACACAAACGTCGGACAACCCCGACACTAGCAGTAGCTTCTGTGTGGTCACCGGTGCCTGATACAGTACGGCCTGCTCGACAAACCGCCGTCCCGTAATGACAATCTCGCCCTCCTGCACACCAAACGATTCGATCAGCATTACACCATTTTTCGTGATGGCACAGTTGTCCGGTTCTCTCGTCGACAGGGTAACGAGCTGATTGATCAACAGCTCCGTACCGAACGGGGTCGCCTCCAGCCGAGGGAACGGTTGCTTGTACTCGTTCAGCTGATTCTCCACGATGGCACTGGTCGTGTCGTCGATCTGCGCTCCAATCTCCTCGAGCGTAATCGTTGCGTTGGTGCTGATGCTGCGCAGGATCGTGTCCATCTGGCGATCGAAGTGAAACCCGTTCATGCGACACATCGGGCCCGCCTTCATGTTAACCTCCTCGAAGTGCAGCAGATTGTGCACGTTGTAGTCGATAAGCTGCGAACCGTACAGGTTGGAAAAGTCCGCCACGAACGTGTTGAGCAGCTGGCCCGCAACAAACGTATTGCACTCGACGAACATTTCGCCACTGATCAGGATGCGCATGGCCAGATGCAGGTACAGAAAGTGCACGTAGTACTTGTGTGACATATGCTTCTTGAGCACGATCGGTGAGTAGTACAGCAGGAACTGACGCCAATCGTACGCATCCCACCGGTCCAGCTGTTCCAACGATTTGGGCTTCTGGCGAAACTCTCGCGGGCAGTACTTGGCCATCCCGACCATCTTGCTCGATATCCGCTGGAGCGACTGCTTGTTCAACCGGTAGTCCAGCTTCCCCGTCATCCACAGGCTCATCAACCGCTTCATCACGCCCTCGCACACCACGTACTTGTAGTCGATCATAAACTGTGACTTTAGGTCCAGGTTCAGCTCACCCAGCACCGGCACACCGACGTGATGCCCGTTTATCAACCCGTACACAAAATCATCATCCGTCCGCAGTGTGGCCAGATTGGCCGTCGGCGGAAAGCTGGTAATACCCTCGCTAAACTGCAACTGACCCTTCTGATTGCACTTGCTGCAACCGTACTGCGAGTTGGGCAGGGCCGTACACGTGATCAAACTGTTTGCAATCGGATCACACAGAACGGCGCGTATCGAGAGCAGGTACGGTCGGGATTCGATTTCAAACTTGCGATTCTCCAACTCCTTCATCTCGTCCACCAGTGGGCGCAGGATCTCGTTCGCAATGGTCGGCGTAGGAAACGCACCCTGATACACACCAATCACGAACGGTTCGTCCAGCTGTATCGAAAGCTTGCCGAGGATGATCAAATAGTGGGGCAGCTGACCGGTGCCTTCCTTCGCTTTCTCCGACTTGACCACATAGAACGCCAAATCCATGAACAGTGTCTTCATGTACCAGTGGTTACTGTCGTCTACAAATCGCTGCAGATAGTTCGTGATGGACCGTTTGATGCCGAAACTCAGATACCGTCCGACGGACATCGGAATCATGTCGAAGTTGTTGTAAGTTGGCGGCACACAAAAGCTACCCGTATCCGATTTCGACGATAGGGAAACGTTCGACGAGGAACTATCGTTACTGCTGCTGCTCGATAGTTCCAGCCCGTTGTCCTTCATGATCGAGAGCAGATCCTTTACCATGTCTTCCGATGGGTTGTGCTTCATGGTGAACACCTTCAGCTGGTCGCGCAGTGTCGGCTTGTTCGGGCTGTACTCGCGGCAGGAAAACTCTATACACTTGACCGTGTGCTTGGACGCTTTCGTGCACTTTCCCGCATCCCGCGTAACCGTGTAATTCGAGCAATAGTGGTACTCGGCCTTCGTTTTGTTGCGCTGCAGCTCTACGATCTCGTTGCGAAAGAAACGTGTGATCGGTTTGGTAACGTTCTCGTTTAGCACGGTAAGCAGATTCAGCTTCGCCATCTTCTTCAGCGATCGGTTAATCCTGCGGGGCAGCTCACCACGCTTCATTTTGATCGACCGTAAGATTTTTCCTTTTCTTACTGCACTGCACTGCACTACTGATCACTGAATCACTGGCAGTCCGTTGAACCTGCACGGATGCGTCCGCTTTACACCCAACACTTTACTCTTCAGCTGCGAAACATTGACTAAATGCAGAAGTTACAACAGCAGCAAACGATCACCAGCATCCCATAAAAGGACCTGCTCTTCTTCGCATCGTTTTGTACATTTTTTCGGTCGCCCTTATTGAACGTTCGCTTTTCGTACCCATTGCCATTGCTACCCGGGGCATAGACTGCAGCTCTAAAAAGGGACACCCGTGTCGGGATTTCGACAACCGATCGGTGCAGTGCACATCGAGCCACATCTGGTACATCCAGCCTCTTTTTTGTTTCCACTGGCAAAAACCCTTGGCTAAGTGTGTCCTGCTTTCTTGCCGAAGTATGATCGAAACAAAATGAAATGTTCGACAAGGTAACCGAAAAACGACAGCGTCCTGACTACACACTTTTGGATGAGGATGCGAAATGAAACATGTACAGTTGCGTGGAACCGCACTGTTGGAACGGTCGGTCGGTCGGTCTGGGAAAACAATCGACACAGGAAGTTCGTTCCATCCCAAAATGGATTGCATTGTGCGCGTGCAGGAGGACATTTTCCTGCGTGCCGTTGCATGCACCGTTGGGCGAAGCATTCGGGCTTCAAATGGTATACGCAGCTATTTATCTGAGTTATCAATAGACCCTCCGAAGCATGCACAAATTAAACAACATTCATCAGGCATTAGCAGTGATGAACTACGAACGCACCGCATCACCTAAGCTATCATTTGAAATACAACTTAACAATTATAAAATGTAATAAAAATCTCTAACTAGTCATTCGACCTTGAACTGAATGTATCGTAAAAACAGGTGTCGAAACCATAAAATTCAACCATTTGTCACGGATCCATAAATTTCTCCGTTTGCACCGAGACACAAACCCAACACACCCCGCAGTGTGCCCGTGGGGTGGCGATCAGGTACGGGCCGGTGGCACGCGGGAAATGGAGACAAACATTGAACATTGATCGACGATAACAACCGCATTAAAGCGAAACCATTCCACCACCATCACCACAACGTACCTGCTTTTTGGAGTCCATTTCGTCTTTCAGCTCGATGACACGTTCCCGCAGTGGCCGTAGTTGCTGCGAAAGTGGCGTGACGCGTTCACGGGCGGCCCCGACTGCCCTTTGAAGGCCATCGACGAGCCGCGCCAACTCGGTCATGCCCCGTCCGGCGATGGGTGATTCCGACCGGCGAACACCATCTCCCTCACCCAAATCGCCCATCGCCTCTAACCCAGCGCTCGGCCCCAGCGAGGACACTTCATCGTCCGTCATTTGGGACAGTGCCGTCGATAGGGACGGATCCTGCGATTTTAGGTTTTCCAGCGTTTGCGTCAAATCGTTCACTTCCGCCTTGACAGCGGCCAGCTCGGAACGTTGCTGCTTGTACACGTTGCTTTTGGCGCGCAGTGTGTTTACGAACTGTTTCAGATCTTCGCCACGCAGTATTACCTCGCCGACGGTTTCTTGCAGCTGGCGCTGTCTGTCCTGCAGCTGGCGCTCCACCTCGCGCAACTCCTTCGTCATCTGGTCGAGCTGCTCGGCGGCCGCCTCCTTGTTGCGGGCCACCATAGCCGCCTGCTGCCGGAACGGGCCAAGCGTATCGTTCTGGGTGCTGTACTCGGCCAGCCGCACCTCCACCAACCGCTGAATATCGCGGTTCATCTCGTCGATCTTCTGCTGCATGTCCTGCAGATCGCCCCGGCTTATCGACGGTTCGTCGATCACTTCCTGCAGCGTCTGCACCTCGGACCGGCGCTGGTTCAGCTCCTGGGGCAACTTTTGCTGCACCATAAACTCCAGCACCTGCGTTTCCTCGACGATGCTTTCCATCAGATTCTGTGGCGTCGCACCCTGGACGGCCATCTTCGCATTGTGCAGATCTTTCTGCAGACGCTCGTGCATCAGGTTCGCCCGGTTGAGGCCCTGCTTCTGCTCGTCGATCTGCTGCAGCAGCTCCTTCTGACGTTCCTTCTCGATGCGCAAGCTGTTCGCCGCCTCCAGCAGCAGCTCGTGCTGGGGCACCTTGTCCAGCCGGGCCTGGGTGCGCTCGATACGTTTTTTCACATTCTCGATCTCCGTCTCGATCGCGCTAATGTCATTCCGGAGCTCGCGCGTCTGCGTGCCCTCGTGCACGGATTGCTCGTACGCCCGGTGGGCATCCTTGAAGTCGTTCATCGTCTCCAGATATTGCGCCCAAAGGCTGCCCAGTTCCGGCATCGACATCGCCTCCGGCGGCAGGTCCAGTGGAATCAAAAATCTTGAACATGAGCAAAAAAAGGGTGAAACGACCACCACCACCACCAGGAAGACAGCCAAACTAATCTACCCATACCACGGCCACTCTTGAATCAAGCACAAGAACCCCCCCTGGACGCACAAACAACAAACGGGGTGCCCTACTTACTTCGCCAAGTATGCGGCCTTCTTCACCCGCTCGCGGTTCTCGAACATCCAGCGAAGGATCGGATGGATGAGCTTCTTCTCGCCCCGCACCATGCCCCGCCGGAACGCGCCCGGATCGTCGATGTTTTCCGCCGGCCGGTACTGTACCTTCCGCAGCGCTTCCATTACGAGCGCATTCGACTCCTCCGGATCGTTCTCGCGCACGTCCAGCTTGTCGATGGCACCGAACGCGTGAAACACATCGACCAACACCTGCAGCAACGATTCCGGCGACAGTGAGTCAAAACTTATCAGATTGTAATCCGTCTCGAGCAGCTTGTTCAGCTCGATGACAATTAACTTTAAACCTTCCGTCATGGCTCGCGCTGGCACGATTATGCGTGGGAACCGGGTACTGAACGCTTTACTGACATCAGAGTGCCAAAACGACACCGCACCGTTTCACTGCCCCACGGTTGGTGAGCGGTGTTTGTTGTTTGTTTATTCCCGGGCGCGTTCCCATAGTAACGGAGCGTGCGTTGTCATGCATCGCGCACCGTCGTTGAGTTTTGTTTTGGTGAGGCAAACCGTTCGCCACGTGACTAAAACTGGCGATGGTGATTTGTAAACGAGTGTTTTGAAATGAAGCAAAAAGTGAAAATTAAACTCATCAAATCAAACGAACAAGATGGAGCGTTACGTACGGCCGATGGCTTGGGCCAAATGACTTCCTCCTGGCTCGGTCATCAATGCATCAACCGGTAGATGATGTAGTTTTTTTTTCTTCTGTTGCTGAACTGTATGCATTAGAGCTTTTTGTGTTGCTTTTTGTAGATTAGTTTGAAGGAATGAAGATTAAATAAACTGCAACAGTGCGAAATTCTAATAAAGGAATATGGTTGAGTAGTTGATAGTGGAATGGTCGCAGTAATATTAAACGGAAACTGTTAAAATGACTAGAAACAAAATGCATTTGAAACTCGTACTTCCCGAAGACCAGACGAGCGATTTTTTCTCTCAATAAAAATCCTTGCAACGACGACACGTGTGACGTTGTGTCTCTGCCAACCGTACAATCCTTCACAGTGTTGCTATCCCGCTGGGAGGAACGATTACGTATACGGGACGCTAAATTTACATAGCCTGCCGTCAACCGTCACCCCGTTTTAAACGTCGACTCCGACTGTGACTGTAATCCTTTTGTTTTGAATCATACCCCCGAAGGTACTGGAACTGGAAGGGAATAGCTGCCATGTAGCGGGATTCCGAATAAAGCGCCAACAGCACCGTCCGACTGATCTCTGCCGTTAAATTAATATTAATGCCCATCGCACCGGTCAGTTCGGGCTGGCCGGGTGTAAAAGATACCCCCTACTTGACAATGCGTAATGCCCGGCGGTAAGTTTGACCATGCATGGCGCAGTCAGTTTCTTCAGCCGAATGGTGGCTTTGCCCGTGGACGTTGGATTTTCAATTAATCGTCACTGTGGGCCGCAACGGTTGGATAGTTGCTTTATGAACGTACGCTGAACTGTTCTAGAATTGCGAAAAACGCATTAGAATGTAAAGGAATTCATCAACCTCGCCATGATGCAAGTATCCACCGCAATAACATGTGTTTTTGTCACCATTTTATCGCACTCGTAAATGGAATGTATAACGAATGTAAATGAAATGAATGTGTTACAAGCGCTAAAGAATATCAAATTATTATTGTGTTAGTATGCAAAAACAAACCAATTTGAACACAATCACTTTTCGTTCAACCCACCAACATGTGGTGCAAGGATTT
>KZ062580.1:65741-89285 GCA_002091835.1 Anopheles maculatus | reverse complement strand
GGAAGAAAATCGATAACGCCAATCGACACGATACTGTCCGAACTATATAAGAAAGGTTCGTCCTGCGAACAGACCAATCAGTTGCAAGTTACCGATAGTCTAGTGAACACCCGGGTTCCGAACAAATCCTAACCCAAAACCCAACAGTAAAGCCAACATGTTTAGGTTTTCCTTTTTCTTTCATCTCATCTGCCTATATTTGGCGATCAAAAGTGCGCTAAGTGTAGAAGTTGATTCAAATGTAATTTCACAATCACAACATTGCCACCGGCCGCTGACGATACTAACTCTGGATGGAAACTCTTTTCAGGGCCAAAAGTTCGGTGACCTACGGACGACGGGGCGTGAGGTGCCGGATGGTACCGCAACCGATCCGGATGGATCACTTCGGCGGGACGATACCACCGACGGACTGAACAAACGGGCTGCCGCAATGTGGTTCGGACCGCGGCTCGGCAAGCGAACCATTGCCACGGATTTGCACGACGATCTGGTGGAAGAGTTCGACAGTGAACCGTTGGGTTATGCAGGCGAACCGCCGCAGAAGCTGGCGGCCGAACTCGTTCAGGGTGCACCGTACCTGGTGCTACTGCTCACGGCCAAACCTAGCAAACCGCAACCCGTGTTCTTTCACGCCCCATCTCCACGGCTCGGACGGCGAGATTCGGTTGGCGAAAATCATCAGCGGCCACCGTTTGCACCACGGCTCGGGCGGAAGTTGCCCTTCTCGCCACGGCTAGGCCGAGCGTACAACGGTGGCTATCCATTACCATTCCAGTTTGCGTACTGAACCGATGCCATAAACGAACTGTGAACTGTGTACCCGAAGGATCTGGGACTGTGTACAGGCAAACTAGAGCGGTGGAGTTTATCGGCATTAAATGATAAAAAAAAACAACAACAAATGGCTGGAATCCGATAAACTCGATTGCTAGGTAAGGGCCCGTAACAACCCAAACTAACACTCGACGAACTGTAAAGGCACGCTGTATTGTAATAAAGTATTAGGAATCTCCAAACATCAATCATCATCCCACTCCATGGACTTGATATTGGCGCTTTCGCTGCGTGTGGACACTTCCGGTGAATGCTTGGAAAAATCCAGATCATGTCACAATCACACTGTCATTAGGTTAATTTCAATCAACTACAAAAATTATCATTCCACCGCAGCACAAACTGGCAACAAATTGATAAATTATAGGTCCCATTATTCAATCAACAGATTGATGCACTAAATAACGCATCCATCCTACATTGCGCACGATTAGTCAGCACTGTAGTGATGGGAGATTCGAGACACGGAAGATTCGAAGATTCGATCCCTTGAAAGATTCGAATCTATTGGATCCCATTTGACGGATTCGATCCTGCTGGGATTCGTTTGGGATTCGATCGGATTGGGATTCGTTTGAGATTCGATCGGATTGGGATTCGTTTGGAATTCGATGGGATTGGGATGCGATAGGGATTCGATGGGATTGGGATTCGATAGGGATTCGATGGGGATTCGATCGGATTGGGATTCGATAGGGATTCGATCGGGTTGGGATTCGATACGACTGGGATTCGATCGGATTTGGATTCAATTGGTATTCAATCCAACTGGGATTCGATTGGGATTCGATGGGACTGGGATTCGATGGGGATTCGATCCGACTGAGATTCGATCCGACTGGGATTCGATAGGATTTGGATTCGATTGGTATTCAATCCAACTGGGATTCGATTGGGATTCGATTGGGATTCGATCCAATTGGGATTCAATGGGGATTCGATCGGATTTTGATTCGATGGGGATTCGATCCGACTGGGATTCGATAGGATTTGGATTCGATTGGTATTCAATCCAACTGGGATTTGATTGGGATTCGATTGGGATTCGATCCAATTGGGATTCAATGGGGATTCGATCGGATTTTGATTCGATGGGGATGCGATGGGGATTCGATCGGATTGAGATTCGATGGGGGTTTGATCTAGTGATGGGCGAAATGATTGGTTTGATGGTTTGAATCGATTCCGGAGCGCTCCGAATTTTGCGGAATCGATTACGAACAGTAGGTCCGGATCCAGGGCCCCATGCAAGATGTGTTTAACTGGTTCTTTCTAAGTACACGAGCGGGGGGGGGTTTGGTCTGGTCTGGTCTGGTTATTCCTTCGTTTTTCGGGGCCCCCTACGAACTCGGGCCCACCTCGGCCGCTCAGTCCGCGTACCGTTTAATCCACCACTGCACCCGGATCCGGAATCGGTTCCGCATCCGGATCCGGAATCGGTTCCGGATCCGGTTCCACCTATGGAATCGGACCCAGGTAGTTCCGATTCCGAGCGCCCATCACTAGTTTGATCCGACTGGGATTCAATCAGATTAGGATTCGATGGGGATTGGATCGCATTGGGAATCGATTGTAATTCGATCGGATCTAGATTCAATTGCGATTCAATTGGCTAAAGATTCGTGTGGGATTGGATCTTTTGTTGAATTTATCGCGATTCAACTGAGATTCGGCTTCCACGTATACTTGATTGCCTGCGTTTTATCAGGAATCGATTCGATTGGACTGTGTTGTTGACCCTGTTGGCTGTTTTGCAGTGAGAATCTGGCTGAGTTTTTGCATTCTGTTTTGTCATGTTCTACGCTACGCGAGGATTTTTCTTTGTCCAATCCCCCCCTCCCCCCTCGCTGCTCTGACGACGATTGGGATTGGGATTCGGACTTGGCTATTCGAATCCCTAGTGAGATTCATATTGCCCATCACTAGCCGAAATTTTGTTTCACTATACAAACAAAACAAGCAAAAAAAAAACAAAAACAGTTTAAAACACAATTGATTGTTCTGAATCACACCTGCATTGGCTTCCGCATTATACAGGATCCGCAAAAAAAGAAAACCCCCCCCCCATTCGCCGGTACGATCGTCTTCTGGATGTATCACGCCAGATCACCAAACAAAGCATATCTGCACAAAGCAATCAGCAGCATTGTCATCGATCAATTGCAATGGACCGATCGGCATTCTAAGACGTCGGTAATTATAAACCATTCGATCGGGTAAAACCAATTTATGGCTAAACGGCTTGCCGGTAACTATATGTGCACGGTGCGCCTAACCGTAGTGAAAGGATCTCGTAGCCACGCTGACCATAGTGGCGACCATTTAATTGATTTGATGCTTCATTGGCGCGTGTATCGTAAAATGTAGACGAGAACTAACTCGGTTCACTGTGTGCATCTGCGCCACTGCGGGCCCGGCAAAACAAAAAAAAAAATGCCAAAATTAGCCATCAAGTTCTAGATGGTTTGCGAGCAGTGTTTTGCTAACGAGCAGCCGTAAGTTATGTATTTCTTTTGCTGACGTTCTTATACGCATTGAACCACATGGTCTAGTGCATCTTTTCGTTATTCCCACCGAACTCCAATTCAGCCCTTTCCAATTCATTCATAAGTTTTTAATTCCATTTTGCAACCCAGCTTGATGTAAACAAGCGCGACCAATGCGGCACCATGCGGTGTCTTTAGTGTCGCTTTGCATTTTCAATTAAATTTGTTCATATTATTTTACTCACTCGAGCAACTACCCGGTGAGCGGATAGCGTGTGTCCCTGCTAGCACTGGGAACTAGGCGCAGAGCATAAAAATCTAAGACAGTACGCGGAAGGTGCGTCATAAAACTGTTCAACCATGCCGAAACCGACAGTTGGCACGGTTAGCTCTTCAACGCTTGCAGCAGAAAGCGAGACCGGAGCGGGCCTGTTCCGTTCCTATACAAAATATTATGTGTCTTTGTTCTATCAGCCACGATTAGCCACCAACCAATCCCATACCAGCATGTCATAACTTTATGGCCTGCGCGGTTTAACAGCACCAACAACAGAAACAATAATGCAGCGTGCAAACTTCTGATGCAAAATCGAAGGGTGCATATAAAGCGCTTCAGGTGATTAGTGCAACGGTCAGGGGCAGCATCAAAACGGAATCCTTCACACCCAGGACGAACCATTCTAATCTCATAACCGATCTGTCCGGTGCTCAAATGAAACCAACAAAAACAAACGTCTACCGTGAAGGGAAAAAAAAGTGTGCCACTACAAGTACACTATTTTCCTCACTTCCTTAAACATCACCCGTGCAGATCTGGTGGCTAATCTTGGTGGCCCGGCGTTAACCCTGAAATTCAAAAACCTGTACTGGGGGGAAGGAAAAAAAAGAGTTCCTGCGAATAAAACAGTTACACTAGTCAATGGACTGTATTAATCTACCGATCCTGTTTCAAAACACACAACAGAGAAAATAATGTCCAGGTCGGCCATTTTTTGTTTCTATCTTGACCACACTTTTAAACGATCATTTGATCATCAAGTGATCTTTTGGAAACATTCCTGCCGAAGCTGTCTAACTTATCAAAAGCTAGTTCAGCATCGTCCACTAATCGCATGCTCGATCAATCAAAAATCGATCGACTTCCTGCGCCCGTTCCGTCGCTCTAGGTCGGCCAAAGGAATCGGCCAGAATCTTGTTATCCTCAACGCTGTTAGCGTTGTCCCTCTAGCTTTGGTTGCGCTGTGCCAAAACCGGGTTCCCATACCGGACGGACACGCAACGAAATTTATGGTGGGCAATGGGTTTCATTTGTCTCCCTTGCAAGGATTCTCGGTCTCGGCGAGACACTAGCAAAAACTGGCCCGGCACGTGCCCATGATTAACATTTTGACCATTACCCGGGTGGATTAATGGATCGAGTCCAGCACGCCGCGTGCCGCCGTTCGCTTCCCATACTGACGGCCGCACTCTTGTGTCACCAATTGTGAAAAGTACTGCAATCAGCCGCCGCTAGCGTAAGGTTAGGCGCTCATCAGCACGCATGAATGTTTGATACAATTCGCTTCGAACGATCGTACGATCGATCTCGTGCCGTGCGCTTTATAATTGCTATCAATGTTGCACTGTAGTGCTTTTCATTAGCCAGCACCGTTTACCTTCGGCGCTACAATGTTATTGCCATTGTTGCCAGTGTGGGCATAGTGTGGTCGCTGGGTGGATTGAAATTTGCTCATTTTTTTTTTGTGGTTGTTGCGCCGCGCTACTACAACGCTAATTTATGTTCGTACGCCTGTCAGCAAGGCACGCTTCCGACGTCAGACGGGGGCCAAATAACGATAGTGTTGGGCAGGTGCCACACGCTTCCTAAACTAAACAGCATTAAAGCACTCCGCAACTCCGGTTCTATCCAGCTTTAAAGCTCGGCAGCAATCGGGCGGGAGAAGCGAAGACAATAAGAAAACGGAAACGGAGTTTTGGATGCCTTTTATTCAGCAGTCACAAATCTTGAGCCGGGTTGATTGGCAACTGTAGGTGGATCAGTGCCTTTTGATTTGAGCACTCTAACCGGTAGAACAGTTTCAATGGTAGGTTAAATCTTTGCATAAAAAACAATTAACGTATATATTACAATATTTTCAAACAGGTTATTGCGCGTAACATTCTAGAGGAATAATTGCCTTCAAACCGCAATGTAGCATTACAATAAAATTTTAAGAGAAATCGTTTCGCAAAACGGAGTGCTAGTAAGTTCCTTTCTGTACACTGATGCAATAAGAATTTTTAGTGTGACCGAGTGATATTCATTTGCCGAAGATTAAAAGGAACGTTCTAGAGCCTACAAATGCCGATTTCGCTTCCCATGCTTCGACATTCTAACGTGAATCAAGTCATAATGTGTTTCCTATCCAAATTGTCTTATATTGGACAATATGAAAGTATCAATTAAAATGTGCTTATTGTAGCGGTGATCGGTAGCGGATCTTATTATAATGTTCGCTACACAATCTTATGCAAGGAACAAAATCCTGGTAATGAACGGAAAGGTAGTGGCAGAATGGCGGCGAACATCAGCTTGAATCCTTGAACATGCGTGCCGTGCACGTTAAAAGTCAGATCTCAAGTAAGTGTTATTGCATCGTTTACACGTCAGAACAATTGCATAACGAACATTTTATTGCTACACGGTGAACTTTTATTACAATGTTTTTAACGCTAGCCTCTACAGCTCCAAGGTGCAGGGAGGTTTAATTCAAATTAGCCCAACGTCAATCAGCGGGTGATTGGGTTTAATAAATTTATTAACTACATACACCATTCACCATCTCATTATTGCAACTTATACAATAATGATGGTGTATGGCGAGTGTTTATAAGTTGGTCCTTAGAACACTATTGCAGTTTTCAACAGAATAAATATACTTATATAGACACGTGTAGCTAAAATTACAAAACATTGAAAACGCACTGCTTACAAGATCACTAAAAAAAAGCAGGATAACACATAAAGTGCAAATGATTGTCATACTTGTCAGAGGTTGCCCACGCTTCATGAAAATGCATTTAACGCACCTGGTACGAGCCATGCCGTCAACCGCATGGCTCTAAGAGCACCCTGATGCACAGAAACTGCAGATCAAATTGATTCAATCTGGCAAACACAGACCGTAACACCTTGTTCACTTGATAACGTTAGATAAACTATTGCAGTGAACTACTTCCATTTTTGCATCTACTTTGTTCGCTTTTTTATATGCACCATATAAATGCATTCACACTGCATAGCTGTAGTTGAGGTTGACTTTTAAACTTTGTATTAAATTTCAAACTAACCAATACTATACTTGAGGATGCGACGCTTTTAGTGAGTATCTCCTTGTAAGCCTCTCTCAAACACTTTTTTGCGTGAAATTCTACCCGAAAGATTGCCGACCCGTGCCCCTCTTGACTCGATGAGTAGTAGCCTAGTAATGGCCGTCAAGGTTGAAGCACCCATTTCGCCACACACCGAACCTTAGTGCCCAAACTGCAGAGATAGCTGTGCAGTGAAGGTACGTAAGTGCGGCGGTGTACTTGCAGTTTGCATGTGATGCGACCTTGGACCGGACCGCAATTACCCAGCCCGATCCCACTCGTAGAACTCTCAACACAGGCAGCCATTCCTCATCCGCTAGGATAGGTTAGTTCCGGACGAAGTTCCGAACGATGCTCGACAGGGGTAAGACAACCGAAGCCATATGCATGTGGTCACATTTTGTGTTTCCCGCTTCAAGCTATCCGGGAATGGGAGATTCATTTATCAACAGGTTTATTACGTCTACCTTCAGATAGTAGCGTGCAACGATAAATAATAGCCTGACGTACCATGCACAACAACTAACTGCATGAGCTAAGTACTTTTCCATTAGCATTCTGGGTGTATTTATTTTGCTTTTATTTGTGGTGGAAAAGAGTATTCGCAATGTTACACCTACAACTAAAAATTAATCATCAATGAAGTGTCTTAATATTAGCTTGAAGGCATTTCAAAATCTTTTTGCGAGCACCTAGGAATCGGAAGCCAAAAAGCCTGGAACAGACTTGGCGTCTGAATGAATAGAATTTTCGCTTTTAAAATAACTGAGGATTTGGGTCTAAGGGACCTCATTCGCCTCTTTAACATCTGAGCACAAGAGATCGAATTAAAGAGCTGTTTAGAAGATGTATTCTAAACACTACAAGCGCATTCAAATAGAAGCTTCTCGCACCTGTTCGAGTGCTAACTTTGTATGCGGACTACTGTAACCATTCAGGGAGCGCTCGTGAAGGATCTCGTAAGAATGTGTAGGCGAACATGTCAGTCTAATGCCTTTGCGGGCAGCCCCAACTTGTCCCACCTGCTGATCGAAGCAACGTTTCCACTGAGGCGTAAACGGGATCAGCATGCCAATCAACGGTCTCGTGCATGATCCAGCTTGATCATACAAGCTGTCCAACCGTGTTGCCACTTGCCCCCGTTCAAGTGTGCCTCGGAATCGATCCTGTCGCCGGCAGGATTGTCCTGCCACTGATCCCGTAGTATCGTACAATCAACATTTCAAAAAATCGCTAATTATAACCGATAGCTACACGCTTCGCTGTGCAGTGTCACTCGCTTGTACCGCCCGCTTATGTCAAACGGGGGACAGAATTGGACTGCTCTTAGAATACGCGAATTCTGTACAGCAAACCTCGTTTGTTGTCGCGATCGCACCGAACCCTGTCCCGTCAGGTGCGGCACGAATCGTGTTGCACGACTGAGAAAAACCAGCTGAAAAAAGCACCCAAGCGCTTCTCGACACAGCAGCAGACCTCGGTACGGCCAAGAGCCATCACTTCGCACTACGAAACCTTAGTGCGCCTCATCGCCACCGAAGACTGCCCCGCTGCTCCTTCCCCATGTTCGCCAACCGTAAAGTTCCTTTCATCCCTTCCACGGAGCATTCGTTGGCGCTGCAATCGGCTCCCGAGCAAGCAAGACCGCACCAGCACCGCGACGAAATCGCGAACCGGCGCACGCTCAGCGAACTGGCAGCGGTTGGGGTTGCCGGGTCGCCGTATAAAAGCAATATGGAGTCGATTTCAGTCAATTAGTTCGTTTCGAAAACTACCAACAGCAGCACGCGCCGCCGCCGCCGTTGTGAGCCGGTGTCCTTTTTGTGCCGCACGAACAGCCCCCAAGTCTGTGAGTGGTGTTGAAAACGCTGCTGCCCACCACCCATTCAAAAGTGTTAGCCCAGTAGACGCATCCACCTATTTGTCGGATTGTCGTGATTGGGTGCCCACCAACCGGACCAGTGTGTGTAGAAGTGTTCGCGCGTGCCAAGAGTGGAAAAACGGACAAACGAAAACAAAAAAAAACTTACCCCGGAAAAACGTTCTGCGAATGTTTGCCGGATTTGTTTAAAATCAACGAACAATACGAAACCGAAGTGAATAAGTGATTTTCCGTAAAGGACACCAGCGTGGTTAGTTTGCGTGGCTATAACAAAGGAACAGTTTGCTTGGTTAGACGGTGCCGTGCCATCCCGTAGTGCTAAAGCTTCCCAACCCGACACGTGAAAAGCTCTGGAAAACGAACCAGCAACCGGCGGAAACAGGAAAAACTTCATGTAAGCAATAGTGCGCTTTTGCCTTTTGTGTTTTTTTGCTTCAATTAATTTATCTGTGTAGTTTTAGTGGATTAAGAAAGCGTTCAAGGTCTAGAAGCTTTTGTAAAAGTTGCTTTTGATGTTAAAAATATTTTCTTTTTGTAACCAGAACTAAGCACCGATGAAAACAACACATCACACGATTTTGTGTTGTTGTTTTATTGAAGTTGTTTTATTTTCCAAGTCCGTAAAGTATCTCAATAAATTTAAGTTCATCATCAACACCATTTCTGCAAACTATTCTGATCTTGGTAGACACCATCGTCACGTTAGTATTTGTTGTAAGATAGTGTACATTCTAACGTTAGCAAAACGTTTTGCTAATATGAGAAATAACACTTTAAAACTAGCTAATCCAACTATGGGGCGGCCCGGTGGTGTATACGATAACGGCGCCGGTCTTCACACGGCAGGACTGGGGTTCGAATCCTGGCGGACCGCCTCCCCGTACGCAGGACTGACTATCCAGCTACGGGTAAAACTAAGTCATAGAGAGCTAGCAATAGCAGGCCAAGACCTCACGAGGTTGTAGTGCCAAGAAGAAGAAGAAGAAGAAGAATCCAACTATTGTAAAGCGTAACATTTTTCTCCATCAATCAGTGACAACTGACCAACGAAGCTCGTGCATCAACAACACCTAATAATTTGCTTTATTTTCCACCGAACAACTTGTTTACTAACGCACCACTCTCATCTACATCGACTCAGTGTGCACGGGCGGGTGAGGGAAGCGGAAGAGGCATGGGAATGTGTTGAAAGTTTTTTTTTTTGTTTCGCGCAACACAGGCAAACAACCGCTCCTCCCCGGATCGGTAGCTTACAAGCCCGATCGTCCACCCGATCAATAGCTTGTATTTGAATTTCAAAGCATTTTTTAATTGTTTAATTATCGATTGCCGGTGTACGCGCTGCGTGATGCGCGATGATCGCAATAACGTGTAACGCCCAACAACCCGCACGCGCCACGCCACGATTCTAACGACCGATCGAACCGGGGGGGGTGGGGTGGACCGCGTGCGTAACCGTGCAACTCGCGCGCACTTCAGGAAGTTCGCGTGCCAGCGCAAAGAACAACTACTTCCTTCCCATCGTAACATCGAATTCTAACACCATCTAGCACGGCACATGGAATCGCTAGTGGAAACGGTCCAAAAGCACGAGATGGAGGCGCCTTTTGCATGCTGCACAATCGATCGTACACGCTGTTCGCATGGAAAAACATCACTCACAGCATCAAACGCAGGAACTGAATTCCGCGCTTGATTAATGAGACCGTTGCTATAGAACGTTATGCTCCGGTTTTTACCCTTTCGGATGAGGAATCCGCGGAATGTTCAGGTGCCATGGCCTGAAGGTGAAAACAGCGATACGCGAGAAGGTTGTACCGCTTGTACACAAGTACAAGAGCGGCACTGGTAAAGCGGTAATCTTAACAATAAAAAAAATGAACACAACGAGCGGTTCGAGCGCTTCGATCCTTGCCGGGGCGAGGCTTATTATGGTGCCGATACCGGTCCAGGGCCAGAATGCGCTTGGATGGCTGACGCAACATTCGCATCCTATTGCAAGCTGGCACGGGACGCCTAGGCAAGCTTGGTGTGGAATTGGTGTTTTTTTTAACCGCACACAGGAACGACCCGAGTTTCGTTGGTTCGTGTGCCATTTGTGTGCAACGGCGATGATGTGCTTGTGATGTTCGCCCTCTTCTCAGCGGGGTCATCGGCTAGTTTGTTCACGCAGTCACGCAGTTAGCGCTACATTCTCACCATTCGCACCCGTCTGCAAACCGAGAGAGTTCGATTAAAGCGATGAAAAATTGATCTGACAAAGCTGTACCTTAATAGCGTAGTTATCGTTTTTATGCCATGCTCACAACCGACAGACTGCGCATTGAGTTGTCTTTTAGTGAAAGATTGTGCATCGTCGGTGAGCGTTGAGAAACGCGCAACGTAATCTTTGCCTCCATCGCTCATCAACGGGGCTCACAGATTCACTTCCGCCATGAGACACCTCTGACGATCGAGTAGGGTCGAGTGGGAATGGCGGGTATAGTGTGTAAGGGGGATTGTGCCGATCAGCTAATTGAATGTGGTAGGGTCAGGTCGTTGTGTTTTACCCTGTGCGCCCTCGGATTCCCATTACAGTGACCCTTCCAATGCGATCTGATCGCGATCGACAACGTTTAGAACGCGACGTTATGTGTTTAGCTTCCCCACCACCACCACCGACACCCTCAGCACTTCCCTGAGAACTTCATGTACCGCGAATCGAAATAGCGAAATGCGCCACCAGCATCAAACGCTTTCACTTACACTTAGAACTTCGCCGAGAGTGGATCTTTTTATCGTTTGTTTGCCAAGTCATACTAGCGACTACTAGACCACTATCCATTTACAGTCCAATCATCACTGTGATATATATATGTGGTGAGGTGAGTACAGACACTGTTGTGTAACGCAAAACCACTTGTCGTTCGGTGGTACACCGCGCATCAGAAGACATACCCAGTTGCAGCTTAACCTTCCGAGTGATGAGTGAAGTGACAACATATTCCACTGCGGTGCCGTGTTGTGTTGCTTTGTGCGTAGTTTGCTACACGCCGCCAGCGAACCTGACGAACAAAAGTGGCCCATCGAGCAGCACAAAATGCCTGCACAGAAACGCAAGTGCTCTTGACCGGCATCAATTTCACTTTATTCCAATCAAAGGCATTCAACGTCGATCGGTTGCCGTACCGACACAGGGTACAGTGGTGTGCGAATGTCTCAGAACCGTGTCGCAAAACGGCATAAAAACGGTCCCAACTGAGAGGGCAACGCAAATGTTGCGATGCGCTCCCGGAACACACGGCGGGCCCCCAAAGCTGGACCGGTCGTTTCAGTGATGTTGTCACAAACGATCGCAAACGTACAAGTATTTGCAACAACATTGTGCGTTATCGATCGGTGCAGGTTGATCGGAACCTATGAGAACCTGGGAAAATGGAACCTTGTGGAAATCCTACGGCGAGGCCATGAACCGTCGCATCTCTCCAAGCGCGTCAACAGGGCAGGCCCGCAGTTTGCTGCTTGTGCTGATCGGCACTGCACTGTGATTAATGTGTGTGAACTTGCGGTACAGCGAATGGACAAGACCTCTAATTTATTGAAGGGTTTTTCCGCAAATCACCGGCAAAGTGTCAGCGATTTTGCTGTGCCCCGGTGTAAAATGTACAATTAAAACCTAATTGAACGCTTCTCAATAAACGGCAGAAACTGGTATAGCTTCATTGCGTAAACAAATCCGCACCACAATCCGCGCGAACACGACCAGGAGACGAATGTCACAGGGCGCACGCATACGGTACGTTCTGTTCAACATTCAGCTCCACTCACCCACTATAGCTTCTCAATAAGTTATCGCTAGACAAAGATCTGCCACGCGCGTTCATCCAATGCTACAACTTCCGGCAAAGTGTCGAACTAGAACTCACAGTCAAACTGTCCACCGGCATGCACACCCCATGGTGGCAGTGAAGGGGAACACTAAGAGTTCTGTAAGAAATGGTTAAAATTCATAAACTCTAGCCTCTGGGCGTTGCAGGTACGGATTATGGTGGTGGTTGCCCGGTGGTGAGTCGTGTTACATTTTTTAACGTAAATGATTCAGCTGTATTCCGCAGATGGTACGATATACTTCGTTTCCGCCATTGGCAATCAAACGCAACGAAACGCGCCGTAGTGTGGTGATCTTTACCCCCGAATCGAAACACAGTGTGATAGAAATCTTGGACAAATAGCAAACCTGCACCTTGCACCCTCTCTTTACACGGATTTGATACATTCTCGACAGGAAGGCTGTTCCACCTTTGTTGACAAATCACGGTACCCACCCCCCACGAGAGGCTTTCGATCGACACTTGAGATCTGTCCATCAAATCACACGATCTGTGTGTCCTTGTGCCCTGCCCAGCTGATACAATATATTCGAAAAATATAACTCCAAACTACAAAACAACATTCTCATTATTTTTTTCCCGGTAGGTGCGTTAGTTTGATTGAGTGAGTGCGTAAAGCACAGTTGATCTACGAGATCTCTGACCTGTCACCTGATAAATCAAAGTAAATTAAACGACTTGGACAACTCCATTCGCACACGATCTTTCCTCGCCATAAGCATAAGATTTGTCCGAGTTGTTTTTTTTTGTTTGCTTTTGCGGTGAAGCCCCAGGCACTGTAGAAGGCGTTGGGCGCCAGATCATTGTCATACATCACCTCGTCTACGGAGACAGGGACGGAATAACCCAGATTCCCCGTACACCACCAATATACCACCGGAAATACCGCGCTCAGTTGTGTTGGCAAAAGAAAACAAAAACATCCACGCCATCCAGTCAGTCAACCGACCAACGATATGATCTGTGTTATTGGAAGGAATGCAACGGTTACGCTTATTCTCATCACAGGAAGAATCGCGCACGTCACCGCATATGCAAATAATCAGCTAAATAGAGGGAAAAGAATACGATCGGTGATTCCCCAACACCGCTTTTCGCGCTGTACTGTGTGACTAACGAGCCGATAATCTTGTGTGGTTTTGTATGCAGAAAACGTTTCGCGAATCCAGCCCCGACTATACTTGCGCCAGCTAAACACGTGCTCCAGGTTTAACCTGACGCGTTTACTGCATTCTATACGGGAGCGCTGCTAGAGTCACCGCACAGCTGATCGGACGTCCTAAGTGCATGAATCAAACCCCCCCGTATGGTGAGGGTGGTTTGATTAATTGAATATTTGTTTTCCCCACCCTTGCAAAAACATATCTGTATTGCGGGGTTTCAATTTGTTTCAAGCTAACTAAGCACAACCTGTACACACTGCGATACAACAGCAGCAAAACATTCAACCTGACGCAACTTTCCCAGCTGTTCAGGTGCAGCTTCCATCCAAACGCTTGGAAAGACCGATTGAATAATTGAATTCCACCGACGCCTGTACATCTTGCTGTACTTTGCACAGCAAATACACACACAGTCGTGCAGTGCAGGCCCCGAGATCGCATTAGATCTCATGCGTTGCGAGGCCCACGATGACGAATGTTGCATAATTTATCGATCGATTAATTAATGCTAAGCTGCCGGCACAGGTGGTTAACTATTTGCCGAACCATCGTTGCCGATGTTTATCGAGCGTCCATAGCCATTGTTTGGTGGTGCCATTTCCGCATGAAAAAAACCAAAATTTTCCCACCCTTTATCCGGTCGGTCAAGTGTCGAGAACGTGCATTCGCTCGGCCCCTCGGCACAGGAGACCCGCGGGAGAAGGTGTTAATATTAGACCAGTATTTGAACGAAATCCATTAAAAGAACTTTACCCCCTTCCAGCTTGGGCTGGCTGGGCAAACAACTTAGATGAAGATGTTAAGCGGTAATTGTTTCCGACCAGCGTTGGTTGGTTCAGCGTTTGAAACGAAACCAGCCGCTCTCGCTCGGTTTGTGTTCTGGTGCGTCAAGCGAGCGACTCCACACCTTTGCACAATTAAATCATTAGATGGTTGTTTGGTAGTAAAGCTTTCAGCAAACTAATTACCATGCTATTAGTAGCACCGATTTCGCTCGCAAACCGGAGTCCATCCGTCCGAAGGTGTAAAACAAATTGGAGTAGTTTTGAGCCTTGCTTAACGTTGGGTGGACAGCAGAATTCAAAATAAAAGGTATCCTCTTACCATTCTGCGGCCTGATGCGGGCCAAGTTGAATAACCGTTCAGCATGGGCATTAAGCATGGGCACGCGACCAAAACTACACGCACGTCTTTATCCGCCTGATGGAATCGTTCATAAATTGGAGCAGACAGCAAAACCAAGGATTGCTTTCCGCGTGAATGTCAAGGTCGGTGTCCACGGTGATGTCCTTCCGGACCGATTTTTTGAAAGTTGTATCCCGATGTATCCGATTTCGCACCCGATACGCGTAGGTATCAAGGACACAAACACACCAAAGTCATCCATCGGACCGGAAAGGGGTTGGCATGCCGGACAAACTATGACAGCTTGTCATAGATGTTTGTCGAGTGCGTCGGGGGACAGCGAAGGAATTCAAATTTTACAAACTTCAAAGTGGAACTCCTCTTTCTCCCTTCCCTCTCTCTCTCTCTCTTCCCCTTCAACACATGCTTCCTTATGCAATGGGCCCCGTTGTACCTTTTTTTTGTTTATCTCGTTTGTAAACATCTTAGATGAACAACGATACAACGGCTCTGCATGTGCCGCTTGATCGCACGCGCATCCGGACCGGATTGCTTCAAGGACTTGCGCGTTGCGTTGGCCACGAGCCCACGGCGGATTAATTTTTCGCATACCGTTGAAGCTTAAGGCGAACGAGAACAAACAATCCTTCTGATTGAAGCATAACAATAAAAAAATAAAGCACAAGCGTTAACTATTTCGCACACCCGTCCACCGGTGGCACGTGCTCACGCAACGGGTTTAAAAATGAATAATTCATCGATCATAACACCATAATTGATTTATATCTGGTGAATGCTGATCTGATGCCGCTCAATGGTTGGCTCAAGCTGGGGAGGTATGCGAACGAACGCTCGTGTCACCGCACTGGGACGCCAGTTTTGGGATCATGATCAAAGTCGATTTTTATGTTTTCTTTATTGAGTGCCAATAGCGAACCAACGTTAGAATTCATGTAATCTTGATGTGTGGAAAACCTGTATGCTACACGTTAAACCGGTACAATCATTGAAATACTTTACTGATCGATATATTATCCAGGCTTTACTAATTGGGTGTCCATCTTCCACAAAGCAGAGATTTCTCTAGAGCTTTCCTTATTATTCTGTCAACGATCGATTACTTTTCGGTCTGAGCTTTTTTGGTGAATGTGTTCAGGAATCGATTGCCATTTCTTTTGCGTTAAACATATTCAATAATGGCAATAGCAATGCCAACCAACCATCAAATGATCCGCTCTGCCAGTACTGGCGAACTGTAAGCAACGCAATCATGGAACTGCCGAAACCGACAAAAAGGCACGCGGCTTGCTCGATCGTGGCATGTAGCTGGATCGCAATTTTTCAATAAAGCAATTGGAAGCAATTTCCAAATCCGTTTCTGGCCGCGGCAGCATCACTGATTTCCATTCTGCACAGAGCTAATTGAATTACCACCAAATTAGACCAAATGCCGCCAGTATTTACCGTAGCTCGTTTCATCTAGAACAAATGTACCACATACAAAGGAGCAGTAAAAGAAAAACCTTGGCATGTCCTCGGCACCACACACAACACTCCTACAGACAAACAAGCCATCCTTTGGCTTCATCAAAGCGAAACTACAGCCATGGTTTCGGTGTCCGTTCCGAAACGTTGGCCTCGGTCTGTTGATCAGCTCTTCCTAATGACGTGAACAGTGCTTAAACTATTTTGTATTGGTCTCTCGGCTGTGTGTATGGCGTGTGTGTGTGTGTTTACGTGCCATACTGGTGGGACCCCCTCGTCGATTCAGTTGTTTGCATACGATATGATCAAGTCGGATGAACGCAAACAATTGTTAATTAAAATTTCCTGCCATTATTTGTGAGCCGGCTGCACATTGCCGGAGGGAACGCGAGCTACCCCTGTTATGCGATTCGTATGATTAGACAAAATTATTTCCAAATTTGCAATGTTTTTTTTTCTTTTCATCCACGGTCACACGTCGATTCAGTTGTTTGCATACGATATGATCAAGTCGGATGAACGCAAACAATTGTTAATTAAAATTTCCTGCCATTATTTGTGAGCCGGCTGCACATTGCCGGAGGGAACGCGAGCTACCCCTGTTATGCGTATGATTAGACAAAATTATTTCCAAATTTGCAATGTTTTTTTTTCTTTTCATCCACGGTCACACAGCCACATCCAGTGTGCCGGTTGCGCAACTACAATTTAGTTAAATTAGAAGATGATTTAATTAGATCATATACGCTACGAGTTGTAGAATGAAATTAATAGTTGATGAACCAAATTTAATTAGCAAACAGTTTGCTCGCTGAAACGTCAATCAGCCAAACGGACAAACGAGCGTACGATTCTAGGCGTTCAAAATAACTGCCTTATTAAATATTCGTACAGGAAGACAAAACAGCTCATGTTTCCTAGCTTTTGGCTTTTTAGCTTTTTTTATTTCGGTTCTCAATTTAAATCTAGTAAACCAGTCCGAAATATTTCCCTTTTCAATCGTAATGATCAAAACTGACAGTGACATGACACTTGTACACGTACGATTCTAGGCGTTCAAAATAACTGCCTTATTAAATATTCGTACAGGAAGACAAAACAGCTCATGTTTTCTAGCTTTTGGCTTTTTAGCTTTTTTTTATTTCGGTTCTCAATTTAAATCTAGTAAACCAGTCCGAAATACTTCCCTTTGCAATCGTAACGATCAAAACTGACAGTGACATGACACTTGTACACACTAAGTATAACACTATTTACAGATAATTAACTCTGCTCAAAGCATCAAATTACGTGCACCGTCGTCAAGGATATTCTCGTTATGCGGCAGTACATATTTTTTTACTTTTTCCCGAAGCTTTTTCCCGGAGCGGCAGGAACGTCATCTAACGACCAAGGTGAATATAGGAATGTTGCTGGCAAAAATACAAACTGGATTGAATCTGGCCAGCAACAAAGTGGCTGGCAACTTTTCAAGCTGTCAAATTCCATACATTTCGCCAGCAACATTCGGCCAGCCACTCCATTCGACCATACCCTAAGTATAACACTATTTACAGATAATTAAGTCTGCTCAAAGCATCAAATTACGTGCACCGTCGTCAAGGATATTCTCGTTATGCGGCAGTACATTATTTTTTTAACTTTAATAGTCATAATAAACGAGGGACAGTAATATCGTCCGGAATATCGGCTAAAAATATTCGCACAAACCTGTCCACAAAAACCTTGAACGCATTGGCTGACCGGGAAGCGGGAGTTTACCGCTGTATCTTAAAATAAGCATCCCCTTTTACCAACCGAAGATCGCTCGGTCCGGAAATATCACACACGGTTCCTTCCGACCGGACAAGGACACGAACTAGAGCGTGATCCAAAAATAACTCCTCAAAACAGGATTGTGCCATGCACGCAAACGTAACCGGGTCCGCTTACCGTGTACCGATTTGGGACGAAACAGTTCCGAGTGGGAAGATGTCCTTCGACGTATACCAGCATGCACCAAGCCATGAACGTTCCAACTTTTACAGCAAGTCCCGATTGATCGATGCTGTTACCGGATTACCGATCCGTTCTTCTCACGCATCCACACTTTTTATGGTGATGATGGTCTTTACTCGGACTTCCAACAATTAACGACGACGGTAATCGGTATACTGGCGATCGTATACTAGACGCTGAACAGTACTGGTACTTGTGCAAATGGCACCTCTCTATGGGGACATTGTTTAAGCTTGCCAACCATACCGGAAGTGGAATTCGATTCTCGTCTAGAGCAGCCATCTACATATCATCTTAACCGTAGTCACGATGCACTAGTGGTAGCGCAGTTTTAAACAGAAGCACTTTTTAACCGCAATAATTGTCAAATCACTTCAAGGATACCGTGTGGAGAACGGAACGCGAACAAAGGGAAGGGACATCTTGGACAGCAAAGAGCCTCCAGGGCAGCTATTCGTCTGCTAAAAATATGTCTATTTGCGAAGGTCGAGGTAGAATCTTGGTGGCGTTAATCGATCAACCTGGAACGAACCGCGGATACCGCGGACGTCCAAGAGCATAAGTACCAGCGCATGCAGTATTGTTTACTGTTGACATCTGTCGCGTACTCTAGCTACCGTAAGAACCACCGTGCATGTACTGCTCGCTAGAATTATGTACACTAGTGCCCTTGTGTCTTGATGCAAGAAACAATGATTAACGAAAAGGCGCCGAATGGAAGCGTATGGCCAATTGGAGGACCGTGGACGGGGAGGGTGTGTTATTGTGCTACCTTTTTGGTTTTGTTATGAAGTTATTTTTTGCTCATTTTTTGCCTCCACAACCACACGACCGAAGATCAGCAACCGTCCACTGTGTGGCCTTCGCGTCCTTGAATCGTGAGACGGATCGTCACTTTCAAGTTCGCGCACGCTGTTCCCGCCCAGATAAATTCGACTGTTCGCATCGACAGTCAACAACCAGGCCCAGGCAGGGAAAGGAAAAATGGAACCGCGTACCAATCCCTCACCACGCTGCCCGCAAATAGATAAATAAATGAAAAATGCAACCACGCTGCCGTACGCAGTGCAAACTAAAAAAAAAAAAGAGCCAACATTCACCCAGCGTCTGCAAAAAAAAAAAACCGGGTACGAAAAACCGGTGTAACCAACGCAAAGAAGTCAGTAAACAATATAAAAGAGGTGACTAAAACATGAGATACAAAAACCACACACCACACATACCACACATGCTCAGCCCGCTCTCCACACCAAACCTGACTTAAGCCGTGTGCCTTGCGTTTGCCTTGAGGCTAGCTCGCCTGCACTACATCAAACGGTGGCTGCCGAACTGGTGCCGAAAGTGTATCACTTCATCAGGCGCGTGCCAGCCGATCGGGGTGGGAAATAAATCGAAAAACGGATTTACCTTATTACTGCTGGGGAAGTGCTGACGCTACTTCCCACCGTCATCGTGACCGGACGTGGTGGAACACGGGGGGGGGGGGGGGGGGGGGACCACCATATAAAGGACGATTGGCTGTGGAACCAGTTTGTGGCACGCGCTGCGAATAAAATTATCGATAAATTTAAACGATCCTATTGCAGTGGCAGGCCAGCATTATTAGCGAGGGCAGGCGTGTGTTAAGCCGATTGAAATATAACCTTTTCAACGCGATCGAACCAAAGATATGGAGAAGAAATGATCACATTGCATAATAAAGAAACGGTGCGACACTTTAATGCTACTGGCTAATCGATTCCAATCAAGGGGGGGGGACCACCATATAAAGGACGATTGGCTGTGGAACCAGTTGGTGGCACGCGCTGCGAATAAAATTATCGATAAATTTAAACGATCCTATTGCAGCGGCAGGCCAGCATTATTAGCGAGGGCAGGCGTGTTAAGCCGATTGAAATATAACCTTTTCAACGCGATCGAACCAGAGATATGGAGAAGAAATGATCACATTGCATAATAAAGAAACGGTGCGACACTTTAATGCTACTGGCTAATCGATTCCAATCGATGCTGCCATTGCCTATTAGTACCGTTTACTGCCCGTCGCTTACGCTTAGGTGCAAGAATGTACCTCTATTTCGCCTTCACAACAAATCATACTCGCTAACTCGCTTGAGATGTAATTAGATTCACCGTGTAACCTTGCCCCGCTTCTCATTGTGCGTTTTTTTGTGTTCCGTATTGTTCCATTACAGCAAAACAGAACCCGTGCCGGAAAAAGAAGAAAGCGTACATTTATTTGTCTGCGAAACCCAGCGGCGCATACAGCAGGACGGTAGCTAAACATCCAACAACCGTTGACGGACATTAGGCACCAGCAACAAACTTGCCATGGGTACCTTGCCGCAGCTGGCCATCGTCAAGGGAAAACTGTGTCCCCTGCAGCCGACGACCTTACTGCATCGGACCTTTGAATCGAACGTTGACAAATTCTGTGGCACCGATACGGCTCTCATCTACAACGGTAGGTATTAGACAATGGCGGCGACACCAAATGTCTAGGTCAGGAGCCTTCGGATGTGTTGAACTTCAATTTAGCTGAAACGTTTACTGATCGATGTCACCGTGCTTGGTTGCCTTTGGATGCCACTTTCCCTTCTAAAACAACGGACCGAACGGATCACCGCCTTCCGAGCGTGAAGGATTGTGGTGCGGTGTTGTGGTCCTCTCGACCGTAGGACAGTTCGAACTCAATTTACGAGTTGGATCCCAAAATGGATCCTTATAATTATACGACAAAAAATACAAAACAGACCTCGTGACAATATAATTTCTGAAGAAAATTGTAGGAGGAAGCAGAAAAAATCGATTTTTTTACTAATAATAGAACCTTACAATCTCCTTCTGACGCCTAGGCCTAGCTTGACCCTTTTCCGAGTTTGATTTGACACCCCTGCTCTAACAGACACAATAGATCGACATTCGTAGGGTGTAAAATATATTTTCAAGGATATCTTCGGACACTACGGACGATTCCACTAGATCAGATAAGGCTTACGGTTTACATCTTATCTGCATCGCCTATCACCGTTGCAAAGTTCTATAGAACATTCTACTAGATCTTCTTAAAAATAAATCTTAAACACCATTAGTGAGCTAGGCATGATCAGATAAGACTGAAATTTGAAGTCTTCGAAGAAATCGATCAACTTTTCAAACACTAACAATCCACCCTATCGATCAATTGGGGATCTAATGCTTGAAACATAAATTATGCACGAACATGTTTAATTGCCAGTTTGAGTAACGAGGTTTGCCAGCATTGCGATCACGGGGACTTGCTGCGAACCGTCACCTAGGTCAAATCTGACCGAATCTACAGAAAACTGGTGCAGAACCTAGTGCACCGATGTATGCGCGTGTAGTACAACCTAACGACATTTCTACTATGTGGCTCCAATGTTGCTTAATGTATTCCTTTCACTCGATAATTAACTGGCTTAAGATATTGGTGGCCGTCCAGGTGGCAGGTTACGGCTCGCCGAGAGGCCCAGCATGATAGATAGCAAACCAAACTGGCCAGACAGCCATCGTGCAAGGCATAGGTAGGAGCATAAATTCGTTGTTAAAAAGGTGCCACATAAAACAAACCATAAAACACGTTAAAGTCGCTCGACGAGGGAACCCAATGTTGCCTAATGTATTCCTTTCACTTGATAATTAACTGGCTTAAGATATTGGTGGCCGTCCAGGTGGCAGGGTTACGGCTCGCCGAGAGGCCCGGCATGATAGATAGCAAACCAAACCGGCCAGACAGCCATCGTGCAAGGCATAGGGAGGAGCATAAATTCGTTGTTAAAAAGGTGCCACATAAAACAAACCATAAAACACGTTAAAGTCGCTCGACGAGGGAATATCATCCTCGTAGCACCAAACATCCAAACGGGCTCGGTAGGCAGGCCCATCCGAAATGTGTGTGTGTGAACCATGAATTCTAGTTCAAGGTCAAGAAAAACCAAACACCCCTTCAAGCGAAGCTACGGCTGCACCGTATTGCTGTACCGGCCCGAACGTTTTCACCGTTGCGTAGCTTCGTTTTCAGCGGAGTTTCCTTCGAGTCACGCGCGTTGACCGTGAGCCATTGGGGTGTTTCTTTTCTATCCGTCATTTCGTTTTTCCTTCCCGCGACCCGAACGCTGCTCGTGGAAGGTGGTAGTCGGTGATCGCATCGCGCAGTGGACGCTCGCGAAGATCGCGTACAGCCGACGGGTTACCCAATGTTTGCCGCCACCAACGGCAATGGATCGATCGTGCACGGCCAAATTACGCTGCAGGTATCGCTGGCAAGCCGGTTACACAGTGGGATACGCTCTATCCACGCACCACCGTGCACCGTTCAAGTGCAATTTCGAAGGGTTAGTCGACCCGGCGGTTCACCGAACACAAATCCAGGGCCATGCATGGACCGGCACATTAGAAGCCACCTCCCGTGCTGCAAAAAAAAACTGACCGAACGAGTCTTTGGCGATCGAGCTTGCACAACACAATTGCGGTACTTTTTGCGCGCCTTTTTTTTTGCGCAATCCTTCATCACTACAATCACATTAGCTTTCGGGCGCAGGTGCTGGCTGCGGTGTGGTCAGTTCTTCACACCGGTTCGCATTCGGTGGGATGCCAAAGTTGAGCCGCTGCTCCGGCAAATGGTCAATGAAACATTAGACAAAAACCATCAACCTGCATCGTTGAGCTACTAGGCCAGATCGATCATGCTGGAACGTGAATCGAATGGAGAGAAGGTTATCATGGCAGAAGGCGCTAAAATCCGGACGGCACATCCATTTCCGATGGCATATATCCGATTGGATGTGAAGAATAATGCATTCACCATTAGGGCAAGCGTATAGAATAATGGATAAAGATAGAGGGAACCGCAATCAAGTGGCCGTTTTCATAAACTTGCGTCAAAACAATGGCAACAAGCAGCTAAACAATGCCGAGATCCAACGATGTGGCGCAGATACTGCACCGACGGACTGTCCTTTACGCTTGGTACTAATGTTTTTTATGTAGGTCTCAGGTACAAGACATCCATTAAGAAGGTTTCCCTTGACATAGCAGCGTAACATTCAGCAGTGTAATAATTTTCCCATTACCCGTTCCGATGCATACTACCGCAGACGATGTACACGGTGAGGTGAAGATCAACTACAATGTGCTCAACTCGACGGCGAACCGTTTGGCCTCGGCCATGCTGAACCCCCTTGACATAGCAGCGTAACATTCAGCAGTGTAATAATTTTCCCATTACCCGTTCCGATGCATACTACCGCAGACGATGTACATGGTGAGGTGAAGATCAACTACAATGTGCTCAACTCGACGGCGAACCGTTTGGCCTCGGCCATGCT
>KZ062580.1:51444-62393 GCA_002091835.1 Anopheles maculatus | reverse complement strand
GTTGCGGCCCGCCGAGAGGCCCAGCATGATAGATAGCAAACCAAACTGGCCAGACAGCCATCGTGCAAGGCATAGGTAGGAGCATAAATTCGTTGTTAAAAAGGTGCCACATAAAACAAACCATAAAACACGTTAAAGTCGCTCGACGAGGGAACATCATCCTCGTAGCACCAAACATCCAAACGGGCTCGGTAGGCAGGCCCATCCGAAATGTGTGTGTGTGAACCATGAATTCTAGTTCAAGGTCAAGAAAAACCAAACACCCCTTCAAGCGAAGCTACGGCTGCACCGTATTGCTGTACCGGCCCGAACGTTTTCACCGTTGCGTAGCTTCGTTTTCAGCGGAGTTTCCTTCGAGTCACGCGCGTTGACCGTGAGCCATTGGGGTGTTTCTTTTCTATCCGTCATTTCGTTTTTCCTTCCCGCGACCCGAACGCTGCTCGTGGAAGGTGGTAGTCGGTGATCGCATCGCGCAGTGGACGCTCGCGAAGATCGCGTACAGCCGACGGGTTACCCAATGTTTGCCGCCACCAACGGCAATGGATCGATCGTGCACGGCCAAATTACGCTGCAGGTATCGCTGGCAAGCCGGTTACACAGTGGGATACGCTCTATCCACGCACCACCGTGCACCGTTCAAGTGCAATTTCGAAGGGTTAGTCGACCCGGCGGTTCACCGAACACAAATCCAGGGCCATGCATGGACCGGCACATTAGAAGCCACCTCCCGTGCTGCAAAAAAAAACTGACCGAACGAGTCTTTGGCGATCGAGCTTGCACAACACAATTGCGGTACTTTTTGCGCCCTTTTTTTTTGCGCAATCCTTCATCACTACAATCACATTAGCTTTCGGGCGCAGGTGCTGGCTGCGGTGTGGTCAGTTCTTCACACCGGTTCGCATTCGGTGGGATGCCAAAGTTGAGCCCTTTTTTTTTGCGCAATCCTTCATCACTACAATCACATTAGCTTTCGGGCGCAGGTGCTGGCTGCGGTGTGGTCAGTTCTTCACACCGGTTCGCATTCGGTGGGATGCCAAAGTTGAGCCGCTGCTCCGGCAAATGGTCAATGAAACATTAGACAAAAACCATCAACCTGCATCGTTGAGCTACTAGGCCAGATCGATCATGCTGGAACGTGAATCGAATGGAGAGAAGGTTATCATGACAGAAGGTTCTAAAATCCGGGCGGCACATCCGTTTCCGATGGCATATTTCCGATTGGATGTGAAGAATAATGCATTCACCATTAGGGCAAGCGTATAGAATAATGGATAAAGATAGAGGGAACCGCAATCAAGTGGCCGTTTTCATAAACTTGCGTCAAAACAATGGCAACAAGCAGCTAAACAATGCCGAGATCCAACGATGTGGCGCAGATACTGCACCGACGGACTGTCCTTTACGCTTGGTACTAATGTTTTTTATGTAGGTCTCAGGTACAAGACATCCATTAAGAAGGTTTCCCTTGACATAGCAGCGTACCATTCAGCAGTGTAATAATTTTCCCATTACCCGTTCCGATGCATACTACCGCAGACGATGTACATGGTGAGGTGAAGATCAACTACAATGTGCTCAACTCGACGGCGAACCGTTTGGCCTCGGCCATGCGGAACCGCATCAAGGATCACTTCCGTTCGCCGCCCAACACCGACGGTGACTACATCGTGGCCGTGTGTATGCATCCGACCGATCGCCTAGTGACGACACTGCTCGCCATTTGGAAGGCGGGTGCCGCCTATCTGCCGATCGATCCGACCTTCCCGCCGAATCGCATTCAGCATATTCTGGGCGAAGCGAAACCGGCACTGGTGGTGTACGACGATGACTACGATAATGCGGCCATCTTCGGCAAGACGCCCGCCATCAGCTACGCCGAGCTGCGCAAACGTGCGAGCGACCTGAGCAACGCCAACATCCGACCGGAAGCGATGCTCGGAAAGGGTGACGCACAGCTGGGCCTGGTACTGTACACGTCGGGTAGTACCGGAGTGCCGAAAGGTAAGCGAAAACTGTGCGATGCTTTTGCGCTGCAGGCTGTTAATATTCTGGCCATGTTTCAGGTGTTCGTCTTAACCATGAGACCATCCTGAATCGGCTTCAATGGCAGTGGAGTCGCTTCCCTTACACTGCGACGGAGCGTATCGGTGTGTTCAAGACGGCCCTTACGTTCGTCGATTCGGTCTCCGAAATATGGGGCCCGTTGCTGAACGGTATGGCGATTGTGGTAGTACCGAAGAAGATTACCAACAATCCCGAAAAGCTCGTCGACCTGTTGGAGCGTTATCGCATCGAACGGCTGGTCCTGGTACCGACGCTGCTCCGTTCGCTGCTACTCTATCTGCCACTGCAACAACAACAACAACAACAACAGCCACTATCCGGTTCGAAACTGCTCTACTGTTTGCGCATCTGGGTGTGCTCCGGTGAACCGTTACAGATTTCGTTGGCTCGTGAATTCTTCGACTACTTCCAGGAAGGAGTGCATCAGCTGTGCAACTTCTACGGCTCGACCGAGGTGATGGGTGACGTGACCTACTTCGTGTGCGAATCGAAGAAGCAACTGGAAGGGTACGAGAAGGTACCGATCGGATACCCGCTCGATAATACGATCATCTACATTATGAGCCCGGATCTGAACCCCGTACGGACCGAAGAAATCGGCGAACTGTACGTAGCTGGGTTGAATTTGGCTGAAGGGTATGTAAATGGACGCGACCCGGACCGGTTCATCGACAATCCGTTGGCAATCGATCCTTCATTCGGGCGACTGTACAAAACCGGCGATTATGCTTCGGTCAGCAAGGGATGCGTATACTACCAGGGACGCATGGATTCGCAGATCAAGATCCGGGGCCACCGTGTGGACCTGTCGGAGGTGGAGGCGAATCTGCTCGGGCTGACCGGTGTGGATAAGGGTATCGTACTTTGCTATCATGCCGGTGAGATCGATCAGGCCCTGCTCGGGTTTGTGACGCTGGAGCAAGGCAGCCATTTCCAGACGGGACTGCAAGTGGAGGCAGCTCTCGGTGACAAGCTGGCCCACTACATGATGCCACAGGTCATTCTGCTCGAAAGCATTCCACTGCTCGTAAACGGAAAGATCGATCGTCAAACGTTGTTGAAGATGTACGAAAGCACCAACAATAACGGTACGTTTAAAGGATCTTCTTTAAGATTTAGCGAACGTGTATTTCAAATGTTTCCCTTTTTCCCTGTACATTTTCCCGTTTTTAGATGACACCCAGATTGAGATCGAGTACGATTATAGCAATGTTCCGGCAAGCCGAATGACCGTGGCCAAGGATCTCTTCGAAACAGTCGGTCAAGTGATCGGTCGCTCAACGCGGGCCAAAATTTGCTTAGCAAGCAACTTCTACGAACTTGGCGGCAACTCACTCAACTCGATCATCACCGTAACGCAGCTGTGCGGCAAAGGGTACCCGGTTAGTATTACAACGTTCATCGGAGCAAAGAATTTGGGAGAAATTCTGGACAAAATTTGTGCCGACGAACGAGAACTACAAAACCATCAGCTCGAATCCAATGGTAATGGAAGTGCGGAAGGCGATTTTGACTATCGCATGCAGCTAACGGCCCACCCATTGGCACTCGAACACAAGCACGACACTATCAAGTAAGATATCTGGGCTAGTAGTGCTTTTGTTGGTAGAGACAAAGAAACGAATAATCTTACTCCTTACCTTTTGCAGCATCATTACGTCAAGCTTCTTCGAGAAAGCGGACCTGGAACAGTGGCTTAAACCGCAGATCTACGAAACAGACTACCGGGACATCCTGGAAGACATCTGGATGGTGCTCATCGAGAAAGGGCTCAGCTTCATCATTAAGGACGAAACTGGTCGGTCGGTAGGAGTGTCACTAAACTTTGATGCACACGACGAACCCGAGGTGACCGTTACCAGCAAATTGATCATTGTGTTCGAGTTCTTGGAATTTGTCGAAGGACCAATCCGGTAAGAGAGTCGCTACTAACAGTCCGCATGAATGTGTCGCGTGTTTATTCATGCGTGTTTATTCTTCCGTGCATTACCGGTTTGATTCACAGGGATAGTCAACTGCCCACCGGTAAAAATCAGATTCTGCACTCCTTCATGATGGGTACGTGTGCGGAACTGTCGGCACAAGAAAACATCGAGGCTATGCATTTCATGGAGAATGAAGTGCTGAAACTGGCGAAGCGTAGAAACTTTGCCGGAATCTTCACCACCAACACCAACCCGCTCACGCAGCAGCTCGGCTCGAACGTGTACAACTACAAAACGATGTTGGACTATCAGGTCAACCAGTTCGTGTACAGTGCGGACGGTACGAGACCGTTCGCAGCAGCTCCGGACAGCCAACGCGCCGTAGTACACTGGAAGGACATTCGATGTTGATGGCCGGTTCCGTTTTGTTCCGCAGCTACAAGCGAAAGCATACAATTAGGACTTTTATTAAGTTATTTAATTTATGAACCACACAACGTATTATTGTACTCACGAGCGGGCACACACACACACCAAACAACGCAATATCACATCATCCGAGATGCAAGTGATCGGGCGACGGGTTTAGCAATCTTTCTTTTCCTCTTGGATCCTCACGACACACACGTACACCACACACGACGGCCTACTTTTAATGCATTCGGTTCCGGGGCTCTTCCATTTTCCATATGAACGGTGTAACACGGTTAGGTTACTAAGCAAGAACAGTATTTTAATTACAGTATAGAAACAAGTGGTACGATCGAATTCATTTGTACGGATTGATCGACTACCGTTTAGTATACGCTCCTAAGGTGCTCAAGAAGTAGCAGAGATCCGAGAACAAATGTGATTAGTGCCCCATTATCATGTTTAGGTACAGGTTTCAACGAAACGTTTAAGACACTGTTAAGCTGTACAATCAAACTGTGTATAGATTGTAAAACAGAGCAATAAATAAAAGCGAATACAAAATCAGTTCTAGATAGCGAGCAGGGGGGCTTTTGTGTTTGTCCGAAAGCTGGATTAGCTGTCTAACGTACAGCCTTGAATGGGACTAGACGCCGGTCCAGTCTCGGTTTCCACAAGGACACCCTTCTTCCGTCTACGTTTTGTTGTTTACGCATATACAGGGTGTTCGAGATAAATTTGACAGTCACATTTTGGTTTATAACTCGTGATTGAATTGGCATAGGAAAACAAGCAGGGGTCGGCCCGGTGGTGATGCGACAGCGGCGCCGGACTTCACACGGCAGGACCGGGGTTCAAGTCTCATCTGGGCCGTTCTCCCATAGTGAGGATTGACTAACCAACTATGCGGTATCAATTAGTCTAGTAACGGCAGGCATGACCTTAAGAGGTCGGTTAGGCCAAGAAAGAAGAAGAAGAGGAAAACAAGCAATACGTCATTCGACAGCTAAAAGTGTACGGAACAAGCAGTGAAAACATCCCGTGATAAAAAAATGCCAAAAAAGAGTACATTGTGGAAGCGGATCACCTGCATCATGATGATCCGCGCCGGACGCGGCAACCGCGAAATCATACTGACCTCCAGGCGCGCGTAATGGAAAATCCGGGGATCGGAATTCGGCCGTTGGCACGTGAGATGGGGGATCACGAGAGTGGCCAACGGCAGACCGTACGTGTTCCAGCAGGATTCCGCTCCGTGCCATACAGCCTCCAAAACGATAAAGTGGTTGGCGGCCAATTTCAACGACTTCACCGCGCCGAATGTGTGGCCTCCCAGCTCCCCAGATCTTAATCCAATGGATTATTTCGTGTGGGGCGCGGTGGAACGGGACACCAACAGAACATCAAGGCGGAGCTGATGTCGAAAATCAGGTCCGTTTTCGCGGCCCTACCTCGCGAAACTATCCCCAGGGCTTGTTTTCGGTTCCGGAGACGGGTGGAGGCCGTAATAGAAGCCGAGGGCGGATATTTTGAATAAAATGAATAAAATACAAGGTAAGCTACTATTTCTAAAACAAAAAATATTTCCCCGATGATTAATTTTGTCATAAAAAAATTTTGTCTCGCGGTGGAACGGGACACCAACAGAACATCAAGGCGGAGCTGATGTCGAAAATCAGGTCCGTTTTCGCGGCCCTACCTCGCGAAACTATCCCCAGGGCTTGTTTTCGGTTCCGGAGACGGGTGGAGGCCGTAATAGAAGCCGAGGGCGGATATTTTGAATAAAATGAATAAAATACAAGGTAAGCTACTATTTCTAAAACAAAAAAACAATTTCCCCGATGATTCATTTTGTCATAAAAAATTTGTGTCTTTCTACGTAGGTGACTGTCAAATTTATCTCAAACACCCTGTAATTCGATATCTCTGTGTTTTTATTTCAATACAGACGCTAAAATAATAATTCGTAACAACACTTACTTGCCCACCGTGAACTAAAATGCGTTTAGTTTATACACATGAACTTTAGTTACATTAAAAACATAATCTAACGAATGCTACAACTTAAAACGTAACACCCCATTACTATGCTATTGTCTTGAGAATGTGGGAGACAATATACGCTACGAGATGTTTCATATTGCCGTCGGCACACAAAGTGAATGAAGGGTATATTAAAATTGTTTGAAACTGTAGATGTGATAAAAAAAAAAACGCCGGACTCTAACGCAAGCTGACAAAAAACAAGCTAAAGCTCCTCAAACAAATGCTCATCGAACACCGTGCTATGGCCGGATCCTGGCGACGAATCATCGATAAGGTGCCCAAATTGCTGCAAGTGCTCTGCGCTATTGTGGATTTTGTTGTAGAAGACCTGTTACGAGCTCGTTTCCATATTCGTTTTTTACTATGTACAGAGAAACAAAACTAATATGCACATAACTCTTTATACAGCACATCTTTCGATAGAAACACAACGCTAGGAAATGATGCCTTCTCGACTAAACCTAATCGACTAAACATTTCCAAACTCATCGAATGATGCTGTTTTTCTCTTTATATTCCACTTTTCAAACCGAGCCGAGAGTTCAAACATGGTGCTTGATTCTTAGAATCGTTCTGCAAAAGCTTCCACTAACTTGCACACCCTAATACGTTGGCATTTCTGTTTGATACCTTACGTTCCTATACAAATATGCACTCTACTTACATACCTCATAATTTGCCTAACAGTGCTCAAATTCGCACCGCTTATTGCAGCGGTGCTGTATCACCTATTCCGCTGTGTTACACCTGTGTCTAATCACTATGTTTTTTTTTGCACGGCTGATATAGATAGCTGCACAGCAACGGCACGCGCCAAACGGACTACATGCTGGCCATACCCAGCAGACAGCCGTCCGGTCCAATATTACTTGTTGCGGTTTGCTACCGGTTTTGGTGCACCCTATGCTAAATATTAAATAACTACTGAATTTTGTTGCCCGGCGGCGGCTGCAGTCGTCCCACTGCCTCCGGTGGTTGCAGCATTGGTGCCACCGGTTGCTGTTGTCGTGTCACTGCTAGCACCTTCGGCGTGCGTTTGCGATTGGTCGACTTCACGATACTTTCGGAATGTTCTCCACTGGCCGGTGTTGTAGTCGAGCGTGATGAGCGACTCGACCAGCATAAGAGCTGTCCGGTCGTCTTGGTGTACTGTTTCCTAAAAAAAAAAAACCCCCCGAAAACGAGACAAATCGTAATCCGTGTGCTTTACCATCGTGCGGCTTACAGATTCTGTGTCGCAGGCATACTTACGAAGCTTTCGTTAAGTTTGATGGTGACGATGTTTTCCGGTGACGGTCTCGGATTGTTTCGATAGCCGGCCATGAAACCGATAATTATTGCCTTTTCTAATCGTGACACACAGTTAGCCCGTTTAAACATGTCGTGAGCTTCCATGTAATACTTGCTCTGCAAAACGAAACACACACATACACGGCACGTTTTTGGTAAGAATCGAACAAATCGGATTGATGCGGCAACAAGTACGCTACTTACAGATATAGAAAGCCCTTTCCTTGCACCCGCCTGCTGCTGCTGGGCTTGCTGTGATTGTTGCTGTTGCTGGCCACTGCCCTGCGACTGTTGCTGTATCGTAACCGTGGTCCCCTGCTGCTGCTGCTGCTGCTGCACCTGCTTCAGTTGGGCCCGTTGAACCTGTATCTGTTGGGTTTGGGCTTGCTGGTGAGGTTGCTGGACTAGCTGAATGGTTGTACCGCCCGAACGCTGCGATCCCGGCGCCTGGAATTGGATCGTGTGCTGCTGCTGGGTCTGCTGTTGCTGCTGCTGGGGAATTTGCGTGATGATCGTGCGCTGTCCTGCCTGGCCCGCCGTCGCTGCTGCTTTCAGGAGCTGCTGTTGCTGCTGTTGGCCAGCGCCAGCCGGCTGCTGAATCGTTTGCACTAGCTTCGGTTGACCGCCGGGCCGTTGGATAAGCGTAACGCCTTGCGGCAGTATGGTATGCACATTGTTCGTTCCGCCGACGGGACGGAAAATGACCTGTTGCTGTACCTGTGGCTTTTGCTGCACCTGCTGCTGTGAAATGTTCGTGATTAGGGCCGGTATTGTTGCACCTTGCTGCTGTTGCTGTTGTACCACGGTAGTGCCTTGCTGTTGCCCTCCACCCGGTTGAATTACGACCGGCGTTAAGGCCGGAATATTTTGATGTAACGAGCTGGTCGGCACCAGTGCAGGGATTTGGCTCAGCTTTGTTTCCGATTCGGTTTTTATTAGTCCTGGCGGTCCGGTTAGTATGGTGGCTCCACCCAAACCGGACACGTTTTGGAGCGGGATTTGTTGATAGACCGTGTTGCCGGACATACTTACGAAGCTTTCGTTAAGTTTGATGGTGACGATGTTTTCCGGTGACGGTCTCGGATTGTTTCGATAGCCGGCCATGAAACCGATAATTATTGCCTTTTCTAATCGTGACACACAGTTAGCCCGTTTAAACATGTCGTGAGCTTCCATGTAATACTTGCTCTGCAAAACGAAACACACACATACACGGCACGTTTTTGGTAAGAATCGAACAAATCGGATTGATGCGGCAACAAGTACGCTACTTACAGATATAGAAAGCCCTTTCCTTGCACCCGCCTGCTGCTGCTGGGCTTGCTGTGATTGTTGCTGTTGCTGGCCACTGCCCTGCGACTGTTGCTGTATCGTAACCGTGGTCCCCTGCTGCTGCTGCTGCTGCTGCACCTGCTTCAGTTGGGCCCGTTGAACCTGTATCTGTTGGGTTTGGGCTTGCTGGTGAGGTTGCTGGACTAGCTGAATGGTCGTACCGCCCGAACGCTGCGATCCCGGCGCCTGGAACTGGATCGTGTGCTGCTGCTGGGTCTGCTGTTGCTGCTGCTGGGGAATTTGCGTGATGATCGTGCGCTGTCCTGCCTGGCCCGCCGTCGCTGCTGCTTTCAGGAGCTGCTGTTGCTGCTGTTGGCCAGCGCCAGCCGGCTGCTGAATCGTTTGCACTAGCTTCGGTTGACCGCCGGGCCGTTGGATAAGCGTAACGCCTTGCGGCAGTATGGTATGCACATTGTTCGTTCCGCCGACGGGACGGAAAATGACCTGCTGCTGTACCTGTGGCTTTTGCTGCTGCACCTGCTGCTGTGAAATGTTCGTGATTAGGGCCGGTATTGTTGCACCTTGTTGCTGTTGCTGTACCACGGTAGTGCCTTGCTGTTGCCCTCCACCCGGTTGAATTACGACCGGCGTTAGGGCCGGAATATTTTGATGTAACGAGCTGGTCGGCACCAGTGCAGGGATTTGGCTCAGCTTTGTTTCCGATTCGGTTTTTATTAGTCCTGGCGGTCCGGTTAGTATGGTGGCTCCACCCAAACCGGACACGTTTTGGAGCGGGATTTGTTGATAGACCGTGTTGCCGGATGCGTCCACCGTCTGTATGATGACACCCTTCTGATTAAGCACGTTCGATACGTTCGCTGCGTTCGTGACGTAGTAGGTGTTTCCCTTAACGTTCGGCGGCATAACCACCTGCGTGTACTTTGGTTGTTGGCCGACAGCAGCGGCCGCAGTAGCTTGTAGGGCTTGCTGTTGTTGCTGCTGCTGTTGCTGTTGCTGCAGCTGCTGTTGGTGTTGTAGAATTTGCGCAACGGAGGTAGTCATACCAGCCGTTGGCGGGTTTTGTGCTGTGATCGTGATCGTGCGCTTCTGGGGCACGGCCGTAGGTGTAATTTGTAACTGATTCTGCGCTCCCTGTTGCTGTTGCACTGACTGAATGTTTAGTATCGTGGGCTGCGCTGAACCGGCCGGCATTTGGGTCGATATTAGGGGAGGAATATTCTGCATCAGCTGGTTGTTGTTTAGCGACACAGTTGGAGCTGTCTTGATTTGTACAATCCGGGTCGGTTGCGTAGCGTTCTGCTGTCCTTGCACTTGAATTTGTTGCGGTTGCTGCTGTAGCAGCTGTTGATGTGGTGCACGCGAAATGGTTGTAGTCAGGCTGGGTGTACCGGCGGAACTGGCATTCGAAACTATCCGCTGAATGTTGAGTTGTTTTCCGGGCGAGGTCGTATTAAGCACGTACGAAGTTAGTGGTGTTTTCTGCTGTATGATTGTGGTTCCTCCGCCAGCGGTTGTCGTGCCAGGCTGCACCTGTTTCGTGGTGAACAGTATATTGCCACCACGGTTGATGATGGTCGTTGATTTTGGAATGGAAGCGTGCAACGTTCCGGGAACGATCGACTCGGACGATATGATTTCAATTTTCTGCTGCGGGTTGGTGTTGCTGCTGCTCGTTACTGCTGCCGCAGCTGCGGCAGCCGCACTGATCGTTTTGCCAGTGGATTTTTGAATGATCTGCACACCTCCCACAGTCGTTCCCTGCTGTGTCTGTAGTACCGATTTAGCCTGCTTGGGTGTCAACGGAACGGTCCGCACCAACGAGGGTGGTTGCGACGATAGCGTTACCATAGCACTGCCAACCGTACCCGCACCAACATTACCGGCATCCGATTTGATGACCGTTGCAGATAATGTTTTCGT
>KZ062580.1:33678-51209 GCA_002091835.1 Anopheles maculatus | reverse complement strand
ACATGTCGTGAGCTTCCATGTAATACTTGCTCTGCAAAACGAAACACACATACACGGCACGTTTTTGGTAAGAATCGAACAAATCGGATTGATGCGGCAACAAGTACGCTACTTACAGATATAGAAAGCCCTTTCCTTGCACCCGCCTGCTGCTGCTGGGCTTGCTGTGATTGTTGCTGTTGCTGGCCACTGCCCTGCGACTGTTGCTGTATCGTAACCGTGGTCCCCTGCTGCTGCTGCTGCTGCTGCACCTGCTTCAGTTGGGCCCGTTGAACCTGTATCTGTTGGGTTTGGGCTTGCTGGTGAGGTTGCTGGACTAGCTGAATGGTTGTACCGCCCGAACGCTGCGATCCCGGCGCCTGGAATTGGATCGTGTGCTGCTGCTGGGTCTGCTGTTGCTGCTGCTGGGGAATTTGCGTGATGATCGTGCGCTGTCCTGCCTGGCCCGCCGTCGCTGCTGCTTTCAGGAGCTGCTGTTGCTGCTGTTGGCCAGCGCCAGCCGGCTGCTGAATCGTTTGCACTAGCTTCGGTTGACCGCCGGGCCGTTGGATAAGCGTAACGCCTTGCGGCAGTATGGTATGCACATTGTTCGTTCCGCCGACGGGACGGAAAATGACCTGTTGCTGTACCTGTGGCTTTTGCTGCACCTGCTGCTGTGAAATGTTCGTGATTAGGGCCGGTATTGTTGCACCTTGCTGCTGTTGCTGTTGTACCACGGTAGTGCCTTGCTGTTGCCCTCCACCCGGTTGAATTACGACCGGCGTTAAGGCCGGAATATTTTGATGTAACGAGCTGGTCGGCACCAGTGCAGGGATTTGGCTCAGCTTTGTTTCCGATTCGGTTTTTATTAGTCCTGGCGGTCCGGTTAGTATGGTGGCTCCACCCAAACCGGACACGTTTTGGAGCGGGATTTGTTGATAGACCGTGTTGCCGGATGCGTCCACCGTCTGTATGATGACACCCTTCTGATTAAGCACGTTCGATACGTTCGCTGCGTTCGTGACGTAGTAGGTGTTTCCCTTAACGTTCGGCGGCATAACCACCTGCGTGTACTTTGGTTGTTGGCCGACAGCAGCGGCCGCAGTAGCTTGTAGGGCTTGCTGTTGCTGCTGCTGCTGCTGTTGCTGTTGCTGCTGCTGCAGCTGCTGTTGGTGTTGTAGAATTTGCGCAACGGAGGTAGTCATACCAGCCGTTGGCGGGTTTTGTGCTGTGATCGTGATCGTGCGCTTCTGGGGCACGGCCGTAGGTGTAATTTGTAACTGATTCTGCGCTCCCTGTTGCTGTTGCACTGACTGAATGTTTAGTATCGTGGGCTGCGCTGAACCGGCCGGCATTTGGGTCGATATTAGGGGAGGAATATTCTGCATCAGCTGGTTGTTGTTTAGCGACACAGTTGGAGCTGTCTTGATTTGTATTGTAACTGATTCTGCGCTCCCTGTTGCTGTTGCACTGACTGAATGTTTAGTATCGTGGGCTGCGCTGAACCGGCCGGCATTTGGGTCGATATTAGGGGAGGAATATTCTGCATCAGCTGGTTGTTGTTTAGCGACACAGTTGGAGCTGTCTTGATTTGTACAATCCGGGTCGGTTGCGTAGCGTTCTGCTGTCCTTGCACTTGAATTTGTTGCGGTTGCTGCTGTAGCAGCTGTTGATGTGGTGCACGCGAAATGGTTGTAGTCAGGCTGGGTGTACCGGCGGAACTGGCATTCGAAACTATCCGCTGAATGTTGAGTTGTTTTCCGGGCGAGGTCGTATTAAGCACGTACGAAGTTAGTGGTGTTTTCTGCTGTATGATTGTGGTTCCTCCGCCAGCGGTTGTCGTGCCAGGCTGCACCTGTTTCGTGGTGAACAGTATATTGCCACCACGGTTGATGATGGTCGTTGATTTTGGAATGGAAGCGTGCAACGTTCCGGGAACGATCGACTCGGACGATATGATTTCAATTTTCTGCTGCGGGTTGGTGTTGCTGCTGCTCGTTACTGCTGCCGCAGCTGCGGCAGCCGCACTGATCGTTTTGCCAGTGGATTTTTGAATGATTTGCACACCTCCCACAGTCGTTCCCGGTTGTGTCTGTAGTACCGATTTAGCCTGCTTGGGTGTCAACGGAACGGTCCGCACCAGCGAGGGTGGTTGCGACGATAGCGTTACCATAGCACTGCCAACCGTACCCGCACCAACATTACCGGCATCCGATTTGATGACCGTTGCAGATAATGTTTTCGTGGCAGGATAGGCCAGTGGCGGTGGTGCCGAACTTACACTGGGCACAGCACTAACCGGTAAGGAAACGGGCGTAGTTAAGCTAATGGATTCGGTTTTGATGTCTTTCATCTCAACCTCTTCCTCTTCGTCAGCCACTGCGGCGATGGAAGTTGTTTGGGCGGGCGTTTGTTGCTGCTGAGATTGCTGAGACGTTGTTATTGTCGATTGCGTTTGTTGCTGCTGCTGTCTCTGGGGCGGCTGCAGCTGCGCCTGTGAGGTTGGTGTCGCTTGCTGTTGCTGTTGTTGCGGTTGCTGAACTTGAACCGGCGCTGTACTAGACGCAATCGACGTGGACATTACGCTAGAAGATGTATCCTTACTGCCGGACGTCGCAGGCATTGGTGTTGCTGGCTGGCTGTACACTGTTGACGGTGCGGACAAACCTGCCGCATAATCGGGCGTTGTCGTAACGGTTGGGCTTGACGTGGTCGGCGTCGTTGTGGCCGGTTTTATGTCGTTTACACTTTGACTCTGTTGTTCCGCCACCTTCTTCGCCTGCTCTTCCTTCTCCTGTTCTCGTTTGCGTTTTTTCGCTGCCGCAAATCCTAACGGTTGCTCGCCTATCTCGAGCAGCTTAATTCCACCGTCCTTTCTGCCGGCTGGCGTTCGGCTCAATCCGGGCCGTGTTTGACCGGGTGTAGTCGGAGGTGAACGAAAGCCGCCGGTCGGTACGCGTGATGGTATACCCTTGAGCGGTGTCGTGTCGGTCATTTTCCGTGGAATGCCACGGGACCGTAAAGGCACTGTCGGTGCAGATATCTTCTTGAGGCAGCTCTGTGCATCGGAAGACTTTTGCAGCAGCTCCGCCCGTAAGGCTGCACTTTTCGGTTTACGCTTTAGCGTAAAGTGTTTCACTGGCGTTGCCTGCTGCCCGACCACAGACACGAGCGTTGATTTGTTGAGATACTGGCATTCCAGAGGTAGCATACCGAGGTCGGCATTTTTCACGACCAACCGTCGCAATTCGTTGACCATGTCTGTGAAAATGGGACGCGTCTCTTCGTAATCCGAAATTTCCGTGTTCAGCGATCCGGTGGTCGGAAAGGTTTTTATCGTTTCTGCTATCATGGATACCCATAGCTCCGAATCGAGACCAGCAACTTCGATCACTTCCTCTAGTTCGGTTTTCCACTAAAAAGAAATACGAATAGCATACAGAAATCCGAATTAGCACACTGTTCGGCAGCAAACTTGCACAAAAAAATATTGTTTGTTAACTACCGAAAGGGAGAAACAATGATCTAAAATCGAACTTGAAATATGACAGGTTGCTGTCGCTATTTTGTTGTTGTTTATGTTACACATCGGAACACACACGCATACACACACACACTGACGCACACAGTGAGACGGTGCGCTTCTCTGCTTTATCGCTGTCGGTTGGCCACCAGCGAGAAACATAATCAATAGCTAGAAATGCCTTATGAAAAACCGCCCCACACATAAACTCATTTCATGCCCAGTAAAATCTGCACAGTTAGCCGAAAAAAAAACACCCACTTCCTCGTGCAACATTGCCTTTTCGCTTTTCAGCGCGTACTACCACTGCCGCGCTTGCAACATCAGCATTGTATGTTTTTTTTCCCACAGTACGCGCGACCACAAGTCGGCGCAACGTTGTCGTCATGAGCTCGGCACATCCCTTTCGCACGCTTACCTCTTCGACTATCCGTCGCGGAATTTGGAAAAAACTTAACAGCAGTTTCAGCTTAACCTGCGTCTGTAGGTCTGGAAAACACTCTTTAATGTTCCGCAGCACTTCCTTGTTCAACTGGGACGTGATTGAGCCGCTTATCCATGAATCGTTTGATGTACCAAGCTTATTGTGTAGCCACAGAGAAATGTCGCTGTCCCGCACGTTCGCCATCTTGAAAAAAACTGATGCCGAATGCAGTGATGTGCGTTTTCCTACCCTATTTCATACGCACACTTCGGCAGCCAACACCATTTGGCAGAACGGGGAATGTCAAGCTTCGGCCCTGTTCGGCTGCTGGGTAAAGTGTCAGTGGTAACGCTTCGCACCAAACGCCCAAGATTCATACAGCGTTACGTACCGCTTTCCAAGGCCAACGGGTTTTTTTGACGGATCGTTTGACGTTTGGAGTGAATCAGCGTCACAAGCAAGCACAAAAAAAAGAAGCACACCAGCTTCATAAACAATTGGCGTGCTGATCGATGTTTTCGTTTATTTTGCTACGATAAGTTAGTGTAACTTTGTGAAACTAGTTTAATTGCATTGCAAGGCTTACGATGAAGCCGATTCAAGTGTTGGAACTGCTGGTTGTGTTATTATACGGTGGTAAGAATCCATTGTTGCGCGATCACCTGCAACAGGGCGGGGCTGTCTACTGGCTTCCATTGTGGCAAGCGAGGTGGTGATCCTGTTGATTGCTTTTTAACGACATCAATTGTCTTGTCCTTGTGGCGTTATTTCTCTCCCTATAGTGGCCTACGTTACGGCGCGATCCAATTTCACCATTCCAAAAATCCTGCAAGGATCATGGTTCTCCTGGGAAGTCGGCAGGCCTACGCTAACCGTGCTGGACGATCACAGCATGTCGGACAGAGGCGAGCTTATTAATATGGAACGCGTCGGATCTAACTATACGTTCATTTTTCGAAGCAAAAAGTGCTACCACTGTGTGCACGCATTCCCCAGAACGCTAAACATTTTCGAAAAGTTTGAATGTAAGCATAATCAACTCACAAAGCGGCGCTCCAACGAACTGGATGGTCTATAATGTATTGTGCCGTTTTTTTTCAGCCGTATGTGTGACCCTGGCGCCAAACGATGAACCTACCATAGAACGAGTATGCCGCGGCTCGATCGATCAGCAACTGATAACACTTTTCAACGAAAATTATGTTCCCGTAAATTGTCGCTCCTCGCTCGAGGGTGTGTGGCAGTTTGCGTACCAGAATCGATTCCGCTTCACTGGTGAATGTGACCATCCGGATGCGAGAATACATTCGTGCCAGCAAGCCGGCACACAGTTCCTGATATCGAACGAAAAGTTTAACATCACCTACAAACAGTGCATCGGTATGGCGGAAACGTTTAACGGGGTGGTGGAGTATAGCTGTTTGGGCGATTGGTTTATCGGCAAAAACCACTATTTTGCCGTGGCGAACACAAAGGAATCTCGAAAGGATGAAAAGTATCGTTGCTTTTTGAAGAATCGTGACGACGACCTGTACCTAGGCGTGTCGATTACTGCTGAATGTAACACACTGAAGACGGTTGAAAAATCTCCAGAACGTCTAAGAATAACACCGGTTAAGGCGGACGTCATCGAACCGGGATGTCGTTTCCCGCAAAATTTCACCGGCGAATGGATCAACACCGCCAACATCGATGGTGATGTAAAGATTAACGAAACGCACATCGTGGAAACGTACAAACCAGATCAATCGCGTTATCGCCGCACGATCTACGTCTGTCGGGAGCAGCGAGACAGTCGCATCATGACTGCCCGTCTAACGGTGGACGGTTGTCAGACGGATTATGTGTGCTTCGATTTCGTTCCGAAGCATCACAACGTCATCCGTTACCGGCGAGGGCTTGCCGTGATTCAAGACGATTTTTCGACCGTTTGCTCGTGGAAGCAATTCCCCAACCGGGAGCAATGGCGGTACGATTTGTTGCTATCGGCTAAACCCGTGCCCATACGTTGCCCTGTGGCAGGAAAGTTCAACTTCACCCAGAAAGGCGAAGCACCGTTCAAAACGCGCATCCTCGGCGGTGTTACGCTAAGCCCCCGACCGGACATACGCTGCAAGCAAAACATATCGGACTTTTCAGTGTGCGACGGTGATCAAAAAGAGATGACCATCGATGCGGACTACTGCCTGTCGGTGGATTATCTTGGACGACCGATCGATATTTACAGCGATCCGGATTACCGTATGAAGTGTATCGGCTATTGGCAGGAAAATCTAAAATCATATCTTATTACATACGACGATTTGGATCCACTGTCCAAGTACCGTTGCTGGGTGTACCAGCGGGCGGATCTGAATCGTGTGCTAATGTCCCAGGCTGTAGGCGCGTTTTGCGATATCAATCAAGATGTCACATCCTGGAACTACACCGAAGGTGCCGTAGTCGCCATCGACATGACGGAGTACGAGCGTGAACGGGATCAGTGTCCGATGCACTTTGACGATGGGGAAAATCCTTGGCAGGAGACGGAAAACTTTATCACCGTCTTTCCGTGGGTTATCTATCGCTCGACCGCAGCTCTCAGCAGCACGCTAACATCGTTTCTTATCGCTTTAGCAGCGGTATGTTTGAAGGTGTTCTTCTAAACGTAACGTGAATCTCTATTCTCTTGAAATTATTGTATCTTTTTCCGTCCAAATGGCACGTACCCGTGCTTGTGCGTACGTGCGCCATGTGCCTTCATTCCATCCATAATTGTAAATGTAGTACCACTTGAGAATAAAAAAATAAAATCAAGGATAGTGACGTTACTACCTCACTTTTAAAAATAAGTTAATTAGCATGGAAGCGCACAATGCGCGCTATCTATTTCCGGTTGTTATAGTTTTGTTTTGTGTGTTATTTTTAGTTAGAGCGATAACTGGAGCTTGATTTCGCTTGAGCCGAACGTAATACGACCAGGTTTCAAAGATGCCGCAGATAAAACACAATTGAAATGTAAATAGCTCTTGCTACAACAGTGACAAAGCTGGAAATGCAAATTGCTTAAAATCTGTATCCGCTGCATAGAAAAACATTTCATAACGATTGAAACGCGGAAGAGCACAGTTTAAGACGAAAATTGAACAATTTGGATTGCGTTTGCCAATTTACCTATTTCGTTCGCTTGGAATTCTTTATTTGCCTCAGAACAGATTGATTAAACAAATTAGTTTAGGGAAGTAGGCAATCAGAAGGTAGGAACTTTAAAATAACCAAAATAATTTGCATTTGGTTCTCGGAAGATGCATTGGAAGCAGCGTCAGTATATGCAATATTCGTTTTTAGGGGTTACTTGACCCCCAAAGTGTACATGTCGTAAAATCTGTTCAAAATTATCATTCATTTTAGCGGCACCACTGCAGGGTGTTTTGAAGCTTCCTGACACTGTGTGAAATTTCGTATGGATGGTGAAATTTCGTATGGTTCTATTATATATTCACGTATAAATTGAAAGAATAATGAAACTGCCGACATTTATATTTTCCACGAATGTTTTCTTTTGAAGAAACGGTATACCTAAAATATACTAACCTCCGCAACAAGGTGTATAGAGCAAATGCTGTCTTCTCTTTCACTCTCTCTGTCTATTCTCTCATGCTTTCTGTTTATTCCCTGGAAAAATGGTAGTTTTTCCTGTACAATCAATTACTAAAAGGTGAAAAACTTTATTCTTTAATCATGTTAATTCGTGTCTGTCAGCGAAGTCGCTCAGAAAATACGACCTGCTAATGGTGAAGTGGTGAATGAGCGTCCGCAGCATGGGCATATTCGTTCGTCGGACTTGATCATGGGGTTTCGGTAGGTGCACCTTTTATCCCCCACAATTCAGTACACCCGTTCGTTGAGCGGTAAAAGTGGCAATGGATTTCATCGGCCATTCATTCGTTGGCGATTGGAAGGAGCGGCTATCGCGTTTCGGTGTTCAGAGTGAGCTGTTTTTTCGAAGCTAAATCAAGTTCCTAGCGCGTCTAGTCGTAAAGTGTTTCGCATCCACCCGAACCGATATTGTCGTGTTAAGTGGAGTGGTGAGCTGTGTGTTTTCGGCTGGAGGAGTGATTTTCCTTACTGCTTCTACGTACAACACGGAAGTGAGAAGCGTAGTAGTGGAGAATCGTATAAGTTTTATGCGTTTGCAATGTAACGCGAAAAAAACACCGCGTACCAGACTGTGATTCGTTTTTAGTGTGCCGTGCATTTAAGAAAACCAATCTCCCAGTCCTGCAGCTAAGTGAGCAACAAAAAACAACACCACTGGCCTGAATATTTCGTAGCGAAAGTGGACTAATTCATCTCGAACCGTACGTGGTTCTGCTAGGCATGTTTTTTATAGTTCATCATCCCTAAATTTGCAAAACATTCTTCGGTTGAGCAAAATCACAACAAAGCCCTGTCAAAAAGGGCTAGAACAAACGAGTGAAGAAGAGTAGTGCGAAGAGTACAGCAGTAGACAAAAGTGTCAAAAGTGCAGTACTAGAACGAATGAATGGGCGCTGTTGAATCAAACGGGATACTTTGTAAAGCGAGAGCGAGCGAGCGAGCGTGTGTCGATACGACGCAGAACGGTGACCGCGAAAGCGAGAACGCAATACCGTTGGGGGTGCGCGCACATGTGCTAGATGCGATCAGTGTCAAACAGTGACAGAAGGACAGAGCAGGACAGGCGGCAATCTGTGGCTACAGCTGGGCGAAGAAAATTGTCTGCATAATCACGCCGAGCCAGTAGCAGAGGAATTCACTGCCGACCGACGACAATACGCTCGTTCGTACCCAAATCATCCTCCTGCTGTCGGTTTCCTTTGGTTCGGTTGTGCTTAAGAAAAATTGTCCCGTGTCCTGTCCGGTGTGTGTTATCGTCCAATTTTTTTTCCGGAATCTTCCCATTCGCCGCACTCAGGATTCGCTAAGGTAAGAGCAGCTCCCCTTATCATCTGGTGCTGCAACGATTCTGTCGTTCATCCCTTGCTGCACGTCATATCTCCCCTCCCCCCCTCCACCCGTTTGCTTTCTAATCCCTTCCCTCGTTTGTTTGCAAGCGGTAAGTTGACCTCACCGACCGCGTGAACGTGAACGTTTTGGACGAATGTCCACACTCGCACGATTACCCAACAGCCTCACCGAGTCCGTCCAGCTGACGATGAGGAAATCGCGCTCTCCATCCTTGCGATGCTGCTGGCCTTGTGTGTTCGCATAGTGCAGCATAGCGGGTACTGATGACGAAAAATATTCGCGCCATCGTCACTGCAGATTCCCATCGGCGGAGGACTGGGCGATGTTGAAACAATGGTATCACTTCTTCTCAGCCCTCGGCGGGAGTGAAAACAACGCACGTCATGGATGGCGCGTGACACCGTGCAAAGATTTGCTCTCTTGGCTCACTCACGCACGGCGGTGACCTCTTCTATTGCATCATATTGCACCACTTTGTGAATTTCGGATGTTTTAATGTGTTTGGTCTAACAAAGCTGGGATCGTTGAACGTACCTACGCGCAGGTTTTAAATTAAAGCTAAAGGAAAAACATCATACCGATCACAAACATTATCATTTTCATTATTTTCATCCCAAAATGTTGGAGCAATTCCACTGGCATTTAGCACTTGTACGTTCGTTGACCAATCCTTATTTATTTGTTAACAATTCCTTTTTCATTAATGATCTCCTAAATTATTTCTACCATATAAAAAATATATTTTTATATTTAACGTTTATCGATTTCCTCTGTGCGAATCTATTGTGGACCAATCTATTGTGGATCAGTTGGTTTTAAAGTTTAAAGTTTGATGTGAAAACTACCATGAAATTTTATATTTATTTTTCCGGTCCGTAATTGTACTAATCCAATGTCAATGGCTTTCCGTTGTTGTTTGATTTTCAATTTATTCCAATAATTTTAATTAACTAAATTAAACGAAAACCCTCAATAAGTGTCAAACCAAAGCGATTACTTATCGCACGGTCATAGGCACCGGAAGTTCACTCGTATCCACAAGGTTGGCCGAGCGCACTAACCTGCCGTGGGGTTCGAAATAAGTTATTGAAGCGCATTTTCGTTGGAATCATTCCAATTTCAATAATGTATCGTGTGTGTGTGTGTGTGTGTCTGCGTACACACTTGAGCCTCTTGGCCCGGGACGGACACTGGACATCAGTTGCGCGTACCAGTTCCTGGTACGTACGACCAGCAATTCTACAAGAAACCAGTCGTTCAATCAATGTTCAAGATGTGTCCGTCGATTGTTTACCTTCCATCGATGGTACGATCTACGAAAACCCCCAATTTGAAATGTGCCACGTGGAGCAAGTGCGAGGAGGAGAATTGAGCGCTTGGATAAGGTCTGGGGCACGATCACGTCCAGTGACCACGGGGTGTATATGTAACAGAAGCGATCCGGATGCGGAACCAACGCTAGCAAGCACAGCACAGCACAGGTGACGCAATAATGAATCGGAGCAGACTGCAGAGCACACACACAAACACACACACACACACAATAAAGCGGAGGAAAGGTGATTAGCATAAATAGATCATTTGAAGTGTTGCGGAGCAACGGATATTCCAAATGCGCGTGTAACCAAAGGAATACAAAATATCGTGCTGCGCCACCGATTCACCGATAAACAAAAAGCAATTGGCCAGTGCATTTATCACAGCAGTGTGTAATCACTGCAGAATCAGACTCAATTGATAGAAGGATTTCGTATGTCTTTAAAAAATGAAACTCCGTCCCAACCCCAACACGGATATGGAATCTTCATTCGTCCGTTCAATCCATCGATGATCATTGCAATTCCTTATGGCATAAGGATCGCTTGCTAGTAGCGCAAAAAAAAAGAGCGACTAATCAACAATAATCAAAACAACGCGCGTTTGTACCGTTACTGCACCTCGCACACTTCCCCTCCTCCTCGTTGCTCGCCAATTACATCACGCGTGCGTGTGCGGAGCACTGTCATTAAAGTTTCGACCACTTCGAGGCCACATTTTGATGCGCGACCGATGAGACGAAACGTGTGCAGCTCGTCGTACGTCTCTTACCTTTCGTGCGGCGTTGTTCCAATCCTGGGTGCCAAACGATTATCGGATGAGATGGTGCTGCCGACTGTTAGACAAAGTTTACCGTCTGCTTTAAAGCTCAGGCATTCGAAGAGTTTCTTCGTTAGTGTCATCGTGACTTGTTTGTCGGATGCCCTACTGCAGTACCTTCCACTGAAGTTTTGCACACTAGAGTAGCTGGCCAGCCAGTCGGTCATGATGTTTTCCGAATAAACACACCCGCGGAATAACAAATGTTAACATTTCATATTTCATCCCTAATCTGGCAGTTAGTATGCAGATTTCGTCTGACAGAATTTGTGAGCAACAGATACTGGAAGCTGTATTATATGCTGGCTCTCTGCACTTGTTCGATACTGAACGGAACTGAGCGCTTAACCAATTATTAACAAAGTAACGAGTAACGATTACTTAATCTTATCAGCCCTTCCCTGTGAATCCCCAATCCGCCAGTCAGTCGATACTCGGCGCATAGTTTAGCTTACTATAAATTGCAACCATATTCATCCAACGCCACTTGTACCTCATCTTACTGTTTGTGTCTTCGCTTTATTTGCTTAATATTCGGTTTCGATGGCAGTACAATTCCCATTTTCGTACAGTGTACCGTTTTATCAACTCTTTTGCTTTATGTTGCTCGATACGTCAGGCAAACAAGAAACGTGCCCGCACACACGGGCACGTTTTTGGGCCATGTGAGGAGTGAAAAGTAAAAGTGAGTTTTAATGGAGGTGCTGCGTATGGTGTTTGCGGCGTTCCTTACGCGATTTGTTTCCTTCGCTTTATCAATCAATCATGAACGCAGCGGTACAAATTGTGGTTAATTTAGCTGAAACTTATTGAAGCAAGCTCCAAAGTATGGTAGAATTACGTGATATAAAGCAGCGGGATGTCGAGTTTGTCTTGTAATTACTATGCATTATGAATGATGTTTAGATAAATATTCAAAAGATATATATTAATTTTTTGACGTTCTTCAGAGCTAACAACATTATATTGATGTTAGGGTAATTGTATAACATTAATAATACCCTCCCAGGCATTATTTATTTATGGCAAAATGAGTTCTCAATGCTCTTAATTCTATTTTACGAAGCATCGCTAACCAATATCACAAGCGAATTCTTAGTGCTACATTCTTGTTTTTCTTGGCCCAACTCTCTGCTGATCTTGTCGTCCATGTGATGATTTACTGGACTAATTGATCCCACGTAGTTTGATAGCTCTTAATACTGCTTAATACTTTTTCGATTGATTGAATATCGTGGATCATCTGGCAATATCTCTTTTATTGATGCAAACACATAACTTTAGAAAATAATCTGAATTTAACTACCACTGCTTACTATCGAATGCCAATGACAGAATAATTATGATCATCTTCTTGCAGTTAACACTTTGAACATTTTTTTATTTTCATTGGTATACATTTAGATATCAATCTTCATCAAATGAAACAATCCGTCAAGCCTCCAAAACATTTTGCAGTACCCTGTCTAGTGCAACCGTGTGCACGAGGAGAATGTTGAGCTGAAGATCCTCATTATACGGTTAGCAGAAGGCTCCTACCAAGATTGCATCGCAATCGATTACTGGTGAAGCGTGCAATAATGTGACTCGCGAAGAGGAGAAACAAGTAACAAATACAAATACAAAAACACATACAAAAAAACAAACCCCCCAATGCATTGCACACAGCCAAACTGGTCTTTCTGCTGGTAATATCATTTGAACATATAGGTGCTGCTGCACTTTGCAGCCTTGCTTGGTTTGGTTTGTTTACCCGCTTTCTTGCTCGTGCTAATCGGTTGTTGTGGATGACCAAGAGGTGGTATGGCTCTCGGTTTGTCTATTCCTGCTTTCGTGCCGATGGGAACTACCGGGTACCGGGTGGGTGGCGTTGGGGTCGAACTATGCGGCTGCTGGCCGTAACATGGCTGACTTGTTTTACCGAAACCTCAAGCGTCGCGGTTTGGCAAGGTGGTGGAAAATCGAAGCAGTAAAAACGAAATATGTATCGGGCGCTAGTGTTAAATTACGATTAACCAATCACCGGTGGGAAGAGGAAAGACCCAGTACCAGCCGGGTGGCGTACCTGATCATTGCGCTAAGCACGCGCATCAGGAATGATCCTCAGGTGTTTGCCAAGCGAACCGCTCGTTGCTATCCCGCTGGCTTCCACACTTCTTCAAACAGCTTTAGCGAGGGTGCTGCTTGGTCTCGAAACTGTCCATCTGGCGACATTGGGTAGATATCACCAGCCAGCCAAACCCCGTACGATCACATACGACCCCGCAAGAGGGAGCATGTGAAGGGTGTGAATCGTTTCGTTTTCGAGGATGGTAGGATCGCTCTCCGGCGTCCGGATGGTGTAAGGAGCAGGGTGCGACCGTGCGGTTACGCAGTTGTTAATTCCAAGCACACGCGTACACACGCACCAGGGGGACGGTGTACGATCAAATGCACTGTCACAAACACATATCCTTTCCAGCGCGGATGGAATTGACTGACCGGTTTTGGCACCGGGCCCACAGGGATGACGAAAAGTAGCTCACCCAGCCAGCGGTCACGACGACACTGTTGGACGGACGGGGCAAAACTTGAATGAAATGACGATCCGACGGCAAACGCAGCCGAAGAACATCGGAGACGAGGCTGGTGGACAACATCGAATCAAAGTTGTTGCAATATTTCGCGACGATTGTGCGTGTGTGTGCGAGCAAAGTTTTGCATAGACACGATAAAAGAGCAGATAAAAGATTTCGGTGTAGAGTTGTTGAAGGAGTGTACGTAAGGCATGGGTGTGTTGGGGGTCCAAATGAGGGTTTGACCGAACGACGGTTGTGTCGGTTGGAGCCCAGAGTCTATGTGATCAAATGACACTCTGAACGTAGCCATATGTCGTAAGCGTTTTGGCACCTAATCCGAACGAAAGTGAAGACATTGTTTGGAATGTGGTGTGTTGTAATTATTAGCTATTTCTGTTGGTTGACTATTGTTAGAACCTTGTTGGGGTTTGGAGTTGATACATTAAAAAAATCATTATTTTAAACATTGCTCATTTAGTATGCCAACATTCTGCTGTCAATGGAAATATCTTTTCATCACATCACTCGATAAACTAAACAAAATCGCTCTAAACTATTAAAATTCTCACAGTAATTCTCCCACCCCTGATTAAAGCAGGATTATGTCTAGAAACGCGTTTGAGCTTCCATTTGAATGACAGACTGTTTGATAGATTATCTCCGCTTGAACATCAGCACCCGATTCTTCCGTTCCCGGTGGCATTACTCACCCTTGACGGATGTCATCGGCCAGAGAAGTGATTTAAGCGACGGTTGAAATCGGTTGAAAGCACTCTACCCGCTCGCCTGCCAGCTCTCGCACTCTCAGCGGTTACGGTGACGTAACTTTCACTTTCTTAGCATGATCGCCGTCATCCCCAACGTGTCTTCCTTTCGCGTACAGCTGTGTGGCGGTTTGGCGGTTGCCGCAGCGACGAACGAAACCGCGCCTCTCATTGTCACTGTGCCGCTTTTATCGAATATGTTTTATTTTGTCATTAACAATGGACCTGTGCGGTGCAATTATACAGGGATGATGATGATGATTTAAGCGTCTGCCACGTCACGTTTACACTGAACGCAATTTCCCTGCCCTCCGGATGTCGTTCGAAGCTGTTGTCTATTTCCCTCCTCATTGAAAGGTTCACTTTTGTACATCCGACGTGTTTTCCGAAGTAGTGGCTCCACCTGTTTTTTTTGCGTATACGTAGAAGGGCTTGAATGTTGGAATTGTCTCTTTCATCTTACCGGCTGCCGGGAAAGAAAAGTAGGACAGCATCCCTACACAAATGCCATGTTCGGCCGAAGACTCCAGGTTGTTAATAATGCGGTAACTAATATATTCACCTGGTAGTCATGTTCACAGCGATATATACCGTGTAAGGTTTAAATTGTTGCAAATTTGTATCTCCGGGAGGGAGAACCGAAATTGTATGGTTGCTTTTGTTGTTCATAGTTTTACGATCAGCCAATTTTCGGTGTTGACGTAGTTTGAGAGCTGTGGCATAAGGAAATCCAGTTTTGCCTTTTTCAAACGCGATAGAAACTGGCGTCTTGATCTGCATATCGGATTGTGGCTATATTTTGTTGCTGAAAGTTTGTTATTTATTTCCTACTTCTGAATATGGATCTTGATTGGCTTTCACACATCTCCAATAATCTCCAAATTCATTTTAAAACCCCCAATCATGCTACTATAGCTATCGTTGTGCGATAGTGTTTGTTTTGGATGTGCTTTTGTTTTACTCTGCCTTTTTGATTCCCGCATCCAGCGCGTCGTTACGGACAAATTGTTAACATCCTGGGTAAACGTCGGCGTGCCTCCCTTGTCGAATACGAACGAGACATGAAACCACCACTGCTTTCGGAAACCAATAATGTGGGTCATCAAAAGAGTTTCACTTTTTCGAATTTTGCGCGGCACTTTCTCGCCGGGACGAACGGATAGACTGGATTGACTTTTGCCGCCATGATCGAGTGATACACAACGAAGCAGACACACACACACACATACCGGGGAAAAGCAAGAGGAAGCGATGAATGAGACGGTGTGAAGGAAAAGCACCGCATACATGGAGTACATCGCCCCCGAGGCTACCGGGAGCGAGAGAGGGAGTCTGTAAAATTTGTTGTTAATGTGCGTTGTGGCCACCGGGGTCGAAGACGATCTTGAAATCGAGTTCCTCGTCACTACCGTGTCTGGTGGACGCTCTCTTTCGGAATGATAAAAAATGCGTTTTACCAACCTGGGGGAACAAGTGCTGCCGCGTCCGGGTGAGGACAAGATCAGAAGTAGGTTATTAAGAGCCACTCGTTCGATGGCTGTGAAGTGCGTTGAAAGTGTGTGTGTGTGTGTGTGCGTACCCGAATGCTTGAAAGCCATTGCCAGAGGGACGATCGACGGTAACCTGCAGACGGCGGGGGACCATCCGTTACCTCGGTGCCAGTGAGCTTTAATTTAGCTTCCATACGCACCGCCGGTGACAACTGGCTGTGGAGTGTGCTGGCATGTCAGGCATGGATAGCTTTATTTTTGATCGGATCTCTGCCTCTTTCACACCGTTTCGATTATTTGTTTTCATTTCGATTTTATGCTGAACCTTCTTTGGTAGCGCGGGAACATGTTTTGGGTAACGGGTAAAAACTGGCCTAGCAACAGCCTCGATAGCTCACACCCAGGGCTGTGTGAGAAAAACTCGTGCTAGTTGAGTTGGTTTTTAGGATATTTTTAAATTACCTTCTCCGCTCGTCTACCGACAAGAGTGGTACAGTTCGGTGGATCGATTCCATTGAGAGCAAATCTTCGCCGTTGCGTAAAGCTGACCTTCGTTCTCCTTTTACCGCAATTGGAGCGATAATGGAAAGCTCCTGTAACTGCGCCAGTATGTCCCGATATTAAATTTACTCCCCGGTCGCATCCACTGGGTGGTTGGGGTGGAGGTAACCTATTGGATAACACCTTCCTTTTCGGAACGTTCAAAAGAGTTGGCTGTAGTGTGGTGCTTCATTAGCAGCCTGGGTTGGTCGTCGCTATTAAGATAATTGTAATCGTTTACATTATGTTCTTCTTTCAAACGCGATTCCTGAAAGATTTCGAAGTTCGAAGAGTCATATGCATCCGCAAGTACGTCTGTTCATCGTCAGCAGCCTTGCATTTGAAGACCCGACTCAGGGAGAGTAACCCAGTGCCGCCCTGTTTGCCTTCGAAAGGTCCCTCGAAGTAGCCTTAGCCCTGACGGTGGTGTCTCCGCATTTCTTGCATCTTTAATCCAGTTTCACTTTCGGTTCGGTATCGTCACTTTGACACAACCGTCCGCGATGCTCCAATCCCTGACCGTTAGGAAGGCTGACCACGTGTTCAGTGAATGCATTTTCCGAAACCTTCACCAGCGCTCAAGGAGGACTTGGTTGGTGGCGTGACCCTAGCGAAGGATCGACACATATTTCGTAACGTGTTGATCTCGCACCGGTGACACATCTGCACCATCGTTTCCTAATCAGTTCGAAGATGTTCGAACTTATCGGCGCATATTTCAGGCAAAACTCATTCTTCATCGGCATGCAAATTTCTTCTCCCTGAAAAGACATTGACCCTCTTTTCCCGTTAAGGTAACCGGTTGGCTGGAGAGAGAGAGAGAGAGAGAGAGAGAAAAAAATGTTGTAAATGTGTTGAAAAACGTCCAACCCAAAAACATCCCTCTGAGTGTGGCCCGTCAGCCGGGCTTGGGAGGGTCAGAGCGAAGAAACAACACAATGTTGGAATTCATGTTGCTTTGCTGGCCAATAAAAATTCAAATGATTCTTCACCCCACATTGCTTCATTGCGCCATCGGCCTTCAATCTCGGTGTCATTGATATTTCAGTGATCCTGAGAAGTGGGAGTTTGTCCACTAGGGGTTGGATGTGTTTGCCTGCGATAATGCGGCCAGCCAGCGTTAGTTGT
>KZ062580.1:12899-33646 GCA_002091835.1 Anopheles maculatus | reverse complement strand
AAGAACCGGCTACATCCGTTTGCAAAACATTGTACAGCATTTTTGAAAAGCCTGATAAATGGCACCAAGTTTGTACAGCCAACGTACACCTGCTGTGGTCACCGCGAGAACTCTACCGATGAAAATGGGCGAGCAATGCTCACGAAAAAAAAATAAAGATTTTTTTTCCCCACTATGCTAGTCGTTTAGCGAGTAAAGCTGTTAAACGGTCAAATGAACGGCTTGTGTCTAGTGGAACGTAATGTCAAAGCCGGCAGTACAACGCCCTCCCTAGCGACAATCATCATAATGGAAGGTCACGATCGTGGTAGCTTGCGAGGATGATGCTTTTAGCACATCCGACAGCAAGTGCTCGTATCCATATATTCATTCATCTAACGAAAGTTATCATTCAAACCGATTTGATGAATTCACAAGCGGAGAGAAATAAAAAAGAATCAGAAAAACAAACGAATATCAAGTAGGGCCACCAGACGAATTATTAAAGTATATGCTAGACAATCGGTCAACTAGGACATTAAGGAGAAGACGCAGCACTCCCATTGCTGAGAGAATTTTAATAGTTTAGAGCGATTTTGTTTAGTTTATCGAGTGATGTGATGAAAAGATATTTCCATTGACAGCAGAATGTTGGCATACTAAATGAGCAATGTTTAAAATAATGATTTTTTTAATGTATCAACTCCAAACCCCAACAAGGTTCTAACAATAGTCAACCAACAGAAATAGCTAATAATTACAACACACCACATTCCAAACAATGTCTTCACTTTCGTTCGGATTAGGTGCCAAAACGCTTACGACATATGGCTACGTTCAGAGTGTCATTTGATCACATAGACTCTGGGCTCCAACCGACACAACCGTCGTTCGGTCAAACCCTCATTTGGACCCCCAGCACACCCATGCCTTACGTACACTCCTTCAACAACTCTACACCGAAATCTTTTATCTGCTCTTTTATCGTGTCTATGCAAAACTTTGCTCGCACACACACACACGCACAATCGTCGCGAAATATTGCAACAACTTTGATTCGATGTTGTCCACCAGCCTCGTCTCCGATGTTCTTCGGCTGCGTTTGCCGTCGGATCGTCATTTCATTCAAGTTTTGCCCCGTCCGTCCAACAGTGTCGTCGTGACCGCTGGCTGGGTGAGCTACTTTTCGTCATCCCTGTGGGCCCGGTGCCAAAACCGGTCAGTCAATTCCATCCGCGCTGGAAAGGATATGTGTTTGTGACAGTGCATTTGATCGTACACCGTCCCCCTGGTGCGTGTGTACGCGTGTGCTTGGAATTAACAACTGCGTAACCGCACGGTCGCACCCTGCTCCTTACACCATCCGGACGCCGGAGAGCGATCCTACCATCCTCGAAAACGAAACGATTCACACCCTTCACATGCTCCCTCTTGCGGGGTCGTATGTGATCGTACGGGGTTTGGCTGGCTGGTGATATCTACCCAATGTCGCCAGATGGACAGTTTCGAGACCAAGCAGCACCCTCGCTAAAGCTGTTTGAAGAAGTGTGGAAGCCAGCGGGATAGCAACGAGCGGTTCGCTTGGCAAACACCTGAGGATCATTCCTGATGCGCGTGCTTAGCGCAATGATCAGGTACGCCACCCGGCTGGTACTGGGTCTTTCCTCTTCCCACCGGTGATTGGTTAATCGTAATTTAACACTAGCGCCCGATACATATTTCGTTTTTACTGCTTCGATTTTCCACCACCTTGCCAAACCGCGACGCTTGAGGTTTCGGTAAAACAAGTCAGCCATGTTACGGCCAGCAGCCGCATAGTTCGACCCCAACGCCACCCACCCGGTACCCGGTAGTTCCCATCGGCACGAAAGCAGGAATAGACAAACCGAGAGCCATACCACCTCTTGGTCATCCACAACAACCGATTAGCACGAGCAAGAAAGCGGGTAAACAAACCAAACCAAGCAAGGCTGCAAAGTGCAGCAGCACCTATATGTTCAAATGATATTACCAGCAGAAAGACCAGTTTGGCTGTGTGCAATGCATTGGGGGGTTTGTTTTTTTGTATGTGTTTTTGTATTTGTATTTGTTACTTGTTTCTCCTCTTCGCGAGTCACATTATTGCACGCTTCACCAGTAATCGATTGCGATGCAATCTTGGTAGGAGCCTTCTGCTAACCGTATAATGAGGATCTTCAGCTCAACATTCTCCTCGTGCACACGGTTGCACTAGACAGGGTACTGCAAAATGTTTTTGGAGGCTTGACGGATTGTTTCATTTGATGAAGATTGATATCTAAATGTATACCAATGAAAATAAAAAAATGTTCAAAGTGTTAACTGCAAGAAGATGATCATAATTATTCTGTCATTGGCATTCGATAGTAAGCAGTGGTAGTTAAATTCAGATTATTTTCTAAAGTTATGTGTTTGCATCAATAAAAGAGATATTGCCAGATGATCCACGATATTCAATCAATCGAAAAAGTATTAAGCAGTATTAAGAGCTATCAAACTACGTGGGATCAATTAGTCCAGTAAATCATCACATGGACGACAAGATCAGCAGAGAGTTGGGCCAAGAAAAACAAGAATGTAGCACTAAGAATTCGCTTGTGATATTGGTTAGCGATGCTTCGTAAAATAGAATTAAGAGCATTGAGAACTCATTTTGCCATAAATAAATAATGCCTGGGAGGGTATTATTAATGTTATACAATTACCCTAACATCAATATAATGTTGTTAGCTCTGAAGAACGTCAAAAAATTAATATATATCTTTTGAATATTTATCTAAACATCATTCATAATGCATAGTAATTACAAGACAAACTCGACATCCCGCTGCTTTATATCACGTAATTCTACCATACTTTGGAGCTTGCTTCAATAAGTTTCAGCTAAATTAACCACAATTTGTACCGCTGCGTTCATGATTGATTGATAAAGCGAAGGAAACAAATCGCGTAAGGAACGCCGCAAACACCATACGCAGCACCTCCATTAAAACTCACTTTTACTTTTCACTCCTCACATGGCCCAAAAACGTGCCCGTGTGTGCGGGCACGTTTCTTGTTTGCCTGACGTATCGAGCAACATAAAGCAAAAGAGTTGATAAAACGGTACACTGTACGAAAATGGGAATTGTACTGCCATCGAAACCGAATATTAAGCAAATAAAGCGAAGACACAAACAGGTAGGGAAACATATTAGTCAACTTCGAAAGAACCGGCTACATCCGTTTGCAAAACATTGTACAGCATTTTTGAAAAGCCTGATAAATGGCACCAAGTTTGTACAGCCAACGTACACCTGCTGTGGTCACCGCGAGAACTCTACCGATGAAAATGGGCGAGCAATGCTCACGAAAAAAAAATAAAGATTTTTTTTCCCCACTATGCTAGTCGTTTAGCGAGTAAAGCTGTTAAATGGTCAAATGAACGGCTTGTGTCTAGTGGAACGTAATGTCAAAGCCGGCAGTACAACGCCCTCCCTAGCGACAATCATCATAATGGAAGGTCACGATCGTGGTAGCTTGCGAGGATGATGCTTTTAGCACATCCGACAGCAAGTGCTCGTATCCATATATTCATTCATCTAACGAAAGTTATCATTCACAACGCCCTCCCTAGCGACAATCATCATAATGGAAGGTCACGATCGTGGTAGCTTGCGAGGATGATGCTTTTAGCACATCCGACAGCAAGTGCTCGTATCCATATATTCATTCATCTAACGAAAGTTATCATTCAAACCGATTTGATGAATTCACAAGCGGAGAGAAATAAAAAAGAATCAGAAAAACAAACGAATATCAAGTAGGGCCACCAGACGAATTATTAAAGTATATGCTAGACAATCGGTCAACTAGGACATTAAGGAGAAGACGCAGCACACCCATTGCTGAGTAAACATTACACGTCGCGCTGCCGACGGGTGTGTCAAATGGGCAAATGTTCAGGAGGTTCACGTCAGATTGGGAGATTGCTTTGCCTTGCCGAAACTGGACAAACGTAGAAATGGTAGAAATCACCCCCGGGTGGACCAATCGTCACCAAATTGTGGGTCCCCAAAGAAGCAGGAAGCAACACGATCGTATCCATTAGTATTCCTTTGGTGATCCGCAAACGGGGTAGTCGCGAAGACGTGATCGTAGCGTTTATTTGCCTTTTTCAGGAAGGTGTTTCGAACGAGTGCGTCACCCCACAACGTGTGTAGCACGAACAAATGCGTGAAAAGAGTAGAAAACCCAAACCAATGTCTCCCCTAACGCGCATCATTCACGGTCGTATCCGCATAGATCACCATCATAGACTATCCCACCCTACTCGCCTTGGGTACGTGGGAATTAGGATTTTCTTTTATTTCACACATGCTTACCGATGTCTAAGATGGCGGCACAAAGTTCGCTCGAATTGATGCTCTTATTTTTTCATTCCTAAATTCCTAATCTTCATAGCCGGGTCACTATGGACACTGTTAAACCTGGCAATATGGTTCAGAGATAAACGATAACGAAATATTGTCACATCTTGGAATATCATCGAACCATATGTTTTGGAAAAATGTGGAATGAATAAAATTAATTAGTTGGACAATATCTACCAAAACTGTTTGTTTGTCTGAGAAAAAACTGTTCACCAATCACTAAGGCGTTAAATTTGTGTTTCCTTTTACATTACGTTTAATTAAGGGATGTTACTGTAAAACCCTCGATAATCTCCATTAAATCTGTACTCTCAACGATAACGATGCAATGGTTCTTGGTGCAGTTTGAGATGCAATAAGCTATAATCTTTTTCTTCTCTAGTTTGCTTAACGACCAGCTAGTTCACACCGGCATACCAGACTAACCAGACTGACTAAGAATCACATAGTCAGATAGTCAGTCCTCATTACGCGGGTAAGGTCCGAATGGGAATTGAGACCTATGGTGTGATGATTCAATTGTAGTTTTTTTTAATCCTCAAACGAAACAACCTACTTTCAATGATGCATCGAACCAGAAGTGTAAATATGATCAGCTGTAACTTTTTCTCCTTAGGCAGTACCTGATTGTACGGTCTCCCTATGTCTCGTCCGCTGGATGTTTTTGTTCATAATTTAGGTGTGTAACCACTGTCTAGCCAGCGTGTTTATGTTCGTTTGTTTCGTCGTTCGATTGTTGCATCGCAGTAATTATTTTATTCTAGAACTTTCCCCACACTAACTAAGACAAGAGCATACAAACATTGCGTTCGATCCAGACATATCTTACACTTTTCCTAGTGCTCTGGTGTTATTTTATTGTTGTCGTCTGTCTAGAGATTGTTTCGATATAAATGCGATTGCTAAATTCTGTGAAAATTCAATATCGTCTACAACCCATACGGTCGGACGTGTTCTCCGTAAAGCGATCGAGCGGAGCCGTGAAGTATCGTTGGCAAAGGTCCGACTTTCGAAAGGTAAACAAACACGGTTCCGGCTTGCGCCCGCACGTAAACAACTTTGATGGCGATTCTAAACGGAAACAGTGCAACGCGGCATGGAAATCGCTTTTCACCTTCCAATCAAGAGTGAGGTGCAAGTTCGAGGTGAAAGCGCTTGCTAAAACAAATCGAAACGGAGAGCAACAGGCTAGCACTGGAGCACCAAATGTAGGCGTGTGGCAACTGCGGTTCTATTTCGGTAACATTTAACCGACTTTCAATTGTCGGGTGATTGATATGGGAAAAATTATATACACGCATACTTGTTTTCGTGAGAAATCCGCAAGAGCACGCCTGTAAAGCCTGGCGACGGTAATCTTGGATGCTTGAAATTCTGAACAAACAAAAAAAATCACGATAAACATATTTACGTCAGCGTTGATTGCGTGCTGGCTAATTGGAAACTATGACGAACCGTGTTACTTGGTAATTAGGCAATAGTTTGAACTCATTATCGTATTACGTCGCGATGCAAAGATCTTCTCCGGTGCTCGGTCAGCTTGGCTTGTTGGAGCAGCCAGGTCGTAGTAACTAGGTGAAATTGAACACAACTGCACTGATTTTTGTGACACTGCAGAAGAGAAATGCAAATCATAACTCACTCGATACTGTAGGGGCAACTGTAGATGCTATCCAGCCGTGTGCCGTACACCGCCTGTAACTTAGTGCGCGCGAAAGTGTAAATAACATTCTAAGAATGAAATTGGTTCGTGGTGTTTGGCACATTTCGACTGACTCATTCCTTTGCTGTTGTTTTGTGTTAAAGCCAATTTTTCTCGCTGGCATTTTGGATTGGATTGTTTGTTTTTCAATGTCAGATCGGTTCACCATATGGTTTCAGTATCGATTATTACATGCCGAAAAGGGTTTGCCGAAACATAGCCGTTTTCGATTGTTAATACGATCGGGTCATGAACTCATAAACATCATTAATTTTAGCGCTTCAACTTATTTTCATAATACCCAATCGTTATGCATCTACAGATCTTTTTAATAAATGTATAACTTATTTGCAGTATGTTTTTCTTTTCACTCCAAAGCGCACCATTTAACGCAACTCTGAATTCTGAAATAAAAAAAATAATTTATGATAATGTAAACAAACAGAAGAAGAACAAGGGCTGTAATGTGTTAAACGCTGTCGACACGGATCAACGTTACCGGTGTTGCAAAGCAAGCTCGTCTAGTGAACGACAAAATGGCTATCATTTCAATTTTCTTCAACTTTATGTTTTATTAAATTTACAAAATGTACAATTTGCATAACCCCAACGCTTCGTGATGATAAAATGAGACGTGAACGATACAAAACTAAACTGTACTTGAGAGCATTGTATCCGCATTAGCTGGGTAGATCGCCTGCGTGTTGGTGCGGAGAGGCAGAGATGAACCGATGCCAAACTTCCGCAATAGGCATATGTCATGTGTGAGCACTTCAACAAATATTGGTCCAATCGCAGCGCGAAGGTTGCAAGACCACCGTGACACAAACGTACCTTCGGGCCCAGGTATCCGCATCTCGCAGACCATTTATTTAAAAGATGAGTTAAGCACACTCGTCGCCTAGCTTCTTTGGTCGTACATGAACGTATGATACACGGATACGTGCGTGCTACGTTCGTGCTTGTTGTGGCCTTGTGCATGGCGTCCCACCAATCGATCGAGACCGTATTCATCAATGAATGTACTACGCGTCGTGTTATCTAATGATTGCTGCAATGTCCCAGGACGATCATCTGTAGAAACAGCGTTTTCGTTTTATATTCATTATGTTATACGAAACATGTCACGCTATTTTACATTATAATTGTGGATCGTCATCCTTCTTGTTACAATTTAAATTTGAAGGGGATTTGTCTACTCTTTGTTTTCCAATTTCTAACTTTAACTTATCCAACTGTTAGATGTTTAGTACCGTTTTAGTTGAAAATCAAAACTTAACTTACATTTGTATTGCAAATGCAACATACAACGATGAATGAAATCTATAGCCTTCGTTTTTACGCCACCATCAATGATCTTTTACAAATATCTACACAGTGCTAAAAATACCTTTTTTATTTTCTTTTTATTTACAGCAACTCTGTTTCGTTTTCCATAATCTGGCGTCAGCGATAAGCGTACGGAAACCTGCACGGAACTGCAAAAGAACTCCAGACAATAGCAATCAGCATCTACCATCCCGTTTTCGACAACGCGTAAAATCTGACCAGCGACGGCGACACATACCCGGGATTGGCTGGAAAAGCGCGACACGTGAAGCGCGAATGGTACGGGAAACAGAAAGAAAGAACATCCGTGGCTCTGACGTCATCGCGCTCGGCAGCTGAAAGGCAGGAGGCTGAAGATATTGAAACCGCAGGCTCAGTCTCATCGGAACCGTGCTACGGTGAAGAAGTGTGCACCACGTTTGTCTCCGTCGCCGGGTATCGTGTCTGTGTTGGTGGGGTGGTGTTGTCCGTTGCTTCGCATAGCGATCAGCCCGTTTCACGCACGCACGCACGCATGCTCGTTCGCGTACACAGTGACATATAGCTGCTGGCGGCTCTCAAGATCGCGCTCTCAGTGAAACCTGTCTCTGGTCTCGGTTGCCCGTTATCGCTCTTTATCGAGTGCGCCCGGATGTGAGCCTGCCGTGTGGCGGACCACCGAATTCGTCCGAAACCCAAATGTCCAAGTGGGGATGAACCGTACCCACTGCCAGCATCGTGTCATCGTGTGGTAGTCGCGAGCAAGAGAGCAAGAAAGCGATAGAGAGAGAGAGAGAAGGGAAAAGCGTAGAAAGCCAAAGTAGTAACAAAGTGTGTCTTGTGCGAGTTTACCATTTCCGGTTCAAAGCTCAATACACAATCCTAGTGCTTCGTCTGGTGGGGTTGTTAGTACGCTGGAGTCCAAAGTCCAGTGCGCCATGCAGATGATTTTCTAATTTTATACTGTATTCACAAGAGGACCTGTTTGCGTTCGCAGCCGACAGGTTTGGCCGCTGGTGTGCGTGGATGTTAGTGGAGTGAGTGAATGGTGGTAGTAGTTAGGAGTAGTGCATCGGGTACGATCGTCAGGCACAGTTTGGTCTTCCCGTCCCCCTGCTGTGGCCCTTTGTTGAAGATTTAAGACAAAGGTCAAAGCCACAACCCTTGGGCACGTGTGTACCGTGCCGCGGTACCGAAACTTCGTACGACAGACTCGACTGCATCTACCATATAGCAACCATGCGTCTCGGACGATTGTTTCGCGCGCACGGCGAATTCTGCGCCTCGCACCCATGGGAAGTGATCGTGACGCTGGTAACTGGTGCGGCCTGCATCCTCTCGCTCGACAAGGGCACTGCCGACGCAACGCAACAACCATCGAATGTTGGCGGACGCTATGATTCCCACCGTACGGTCGACGTTCGCCTGTGCGAGGAAACCGAACGGACCATCATCGACATCATACTGATGATGGTGGTGCGTGGTGCGGCCATTCTCTACATATACTATCACTTCAACAATCTACAGAAACTAGGATCCAAGTATATTCTAGGTAAGTAGCGCTGTTTTAACAAACTCTATGCCAGGGTAAGCCATGCAAAACGATCGGTACAGTGTCAACGCCGGAGAGAGCCTAATCTTTGAATGCAATTCTCTGTTTATTCTCTGTGATGCAATTTAGTGATGGAATTGATTGATTTTAACCTAGAAAATTAAACCGGCATTAGCGTGGCCATAAAAAGTTAATAGCCGTAAGAGACCTTCTCCGGATTTGGTCCGCCCTTTGAACAGACACAGCCATCGTGTGCATTTTCAAGATCTCGTTCGACGTTGCGCCGCCGTGGTTGATGAGTTCGGTGTTTTCTCTTTTCTATCGCATAGATTGTGCATACACAACGCGTCATTGACCTTCTCCAACCATCGTTTCACTCAGATGCATTTTCTCTGCGTTTGAATTTGTTTAATTTCCATGCTGCTTGAATTTGGGATGAAATATTAACTGTCCATTGAGGTCTCTCACTGTTGTTGCCATGCGTCTGTGGGGCCGCATTCGCTAGCCGAAGCGACGGCTAAGAAAGTTTGGATGTGTGTTCGCGACCAGGGGATTTCCGCTGGCACATCGGTAAAACAAGATGGAGAAGAATCGGGGCGAGCTTGAACGAACGTGGTATCATTTGCTTATGGTGTTAGATGGTATTTAGCACCCTGTGGGGGGTATGGTGAGCTTCTTCGCAACAACGTGTATGCTGCCCGAAGCGAACGGGCTTCGATCGCTATTTTATGGTCATCCGTGGAAATTGGACCGTAGTCACCGTACCCGATGAGAAACTTTCGCGGCCACCGAAACTGGCGTTAAACGATTAAACCTGATTTGATGATGTGTAAAAACGGTCAAGGTTCTGCTTGTAGGAATGAAATGTTTGTGAAAATCTTAAACAGTTTAACAAAAGCTTCGTACATTATATGGACAACCTATGGACATAAGTAATGTAATGCATTATATGCAAAATTTAGTTGTTTTTGTAATATGTTTGCTAAGCTGGACATTTTGTTACAAACATTAATCTTGTGGCTTACTAGAGAGTTCTTCTTCATCTTCTTCCTTGGCACTACAACCTCGTGAGGTCTTGGCCTGCTATTGCTAGCTCTCTATGACTTAGTTTTACCCGTAGCTGGATAGTCAGTCCTGCGTACGGGGAGGCGGTCCGCCACGATTCGAACCCCAGTCCTGCCGTGTGAAGACCGGCGCCGTTATCGTATACACCACCGGGCCGCCTCGTAGAGAGTTCAACAGCTCGAACTTGATCAAAATCCTGCACGCGGAATGAATTGCTCGTTTATTTGTACATAAAATTAGGCATAATTAACTGTGAGGCCCGTATTGGTTTAGCTTGCCAAATTTCCTTTCCGTAACACGATAACCAGTTTTTGAGCCGGCGGTTGACAAACTGCCCTTTAAGCTTGACCAATACCACTTCACATTCGGTCATGCCATTTTGAGCATACAAAAAGTTCATTGCAGACAGCTGAAAACCCACTGATGTGACACTGCCCAATTGTTCCCGCACGAAAAATGCTCTTTCACCATCGCTGTTGAGTAAATTCATACCTGCTTCAGACATACGCTCCCGTCAATCGATGTTTGCCGAGTGGTTCTAGCAGCACTTGAAAACACTCTCATCCAAAGCATTAATCAAGGTTTTATCGTGTTCCGTGTGCGAATCTCTTGCCGATTTCCCAACCGAGTGCTCTGCCTCTGCGGCTGTGGAATTTTGCCCGACGCTCGAGGGGCGTTCCGTTTGCATATGGTGTGACATACCAGTGCCGGTGTTTCGCTGCCCTTCCGATATTGTGGCCGGTGCTGTACCACATCGGGAAGGAAGTCAAGGGTAGCCACATGCTAGGGCGCATAAGTTTGCGATCGCTATTAGTGACGCTAGCCAGCAGTCGCTTCAGCAATCTACCCGCTACTGTCGGTAGCCTTCCTAACTGCAATCAAGTTCACGCCATGCTTGATGAAACATAGCGCAGGAAGGCGAAGTTTGCACTCTGTCCCTTCAGTTTGATCGTTGTCGCGTCCCCAAAAGGTAGCAATTACGCTGACGACCGCGTGACGATGCGGCCTATGATGATCTTCTTCCATCATGCACTGGCTGCAGCGACCTTCACGAGCGAGCGACCTCTTGATGCACCACAGCCGAAAGCACTACTCGATCATGGACGATCATGTACTTCGTTCTGCAAAGAACTTGTGCAAACACGGCTGCAAGTTGCACGGGCCACACCCGTGTTGGACTTGCTCCTCGATATGATCCTCGATTTTGAGATTTAGTTTTCACGCGCTTTTGCGTGGTATCAGCGATGCAACCATTTCATGTGACGGGACCATAAGATCACGGACAATCAACAAAGAAATGATAATGGTGACACTTATCCCCTCGATCAACGCGTTGCGGGGATTTATTTCGTGTGAATAAACCCTGACGTACGTTTGGGTGTATTGTTGTTTATCTTAAGACACCGATCGTTGTGCGTCACACAAAGAGCATTCTCTCGCACAAACTTCGACATTAATATGCTATTTGCGTAAGCATAAAATCTTGCATTCTTGTGCAGCACTAACTCATAACCTGCACGACTGATGGTGTGACTGCAGTGCAAGGACAACCGATCCTTTTGCAGCAGTTTGAGTGTGGTAGATGCGTGAAGACCCGCTTCTCGTTGGCTTGTGATTGCTGCAGCACAACAACAAACCTGTTTCATCATTCCTGATTCTTGGTGATCGGATTTTCCAGATATTTTCCCCCGCGGGCAGCAACCACTGGAGCAGATGCAGGTGTCAATGACGTCAAACGGCCACAACAAAGATATTTTAATCGCAGGTCAATGCTATTACAGAAGAATGTCCGGCAAAATGACGATCGTGTTGCTTTCTCTTTATTTTCTTCTTCTTCTTCCTTGGCACTACAACCTCGTGAGGTCTTGGCCTGCTATTGCTAGCTCTCTATGACTTAGTTTTACCCGTAGCTGGATAGTCAGTCCTGCGTACGGGGAGGCGGTCCGCCACGATTCGAACCCCAGTCCTGCCGTGTGAAGACCGGCGCCGTTATCGTATACACCACCGGGCCGCCTCGTAGAGAGTTCAACAGCTCGAACTTGATCAAAATCCTGCACGCGGAATGAATTGCTCGTTTATTTGTACATAAAATTAGGCATAATTAACTGTGAGGCCCGTATTGGTTTAGCTTGCCAAATTTCCTTTCCGTAACACGATAACCAGTTTTTGAGCCGGCGGTTGACAAACTGCCCTTTAAGCTTGACCAATACCACTTCACATTCGGTCATGCCATTTTGAGCATACAAAAAGTTCATTGCAGACAGCTGAAAACCCACTGATGTGACACTGCCCAATTGTTCCCGCACGAAAAATGCGGCTCTTTCACCATCGCTGTTCAGTAAATTCATACCTGCTTCAGACATACGCTCCCGTCAATCGATGTTTGCCGAGTGGTTCTAGCAGCACTTGAAAACACTCTCATCCAAAGCATTAATCAAGGTTTTATCGTGTTCCGTGTGCGAATCTCTTGCCGATTTCCCAACCGAGTGCTCTGCCTCTGCGGCTGTGGAATTTTGCCCGACGCTCGAGGGGCGTTCCGTTTGCATATGGTGTGACATACCAGTGCCGGTGTTTCGCTGCCCTTCCGATATTGTGGCCGGTGCTGTACCACATCGGGAAGGAAGTCAAGGGTAGCCACATGCTAGGGCGCATAAGTTTGCGATCGCTATTAGTGACGCTAGCCAGCAGTCGCTTCAGCAATCTACCCGCTACTGTCGGTAGCCTTCCTAACTGCAATCAAGTTCACGCCATGCTTGATGAAACATAGCGCAGGAAGGCGAAGTTTGCACTCTGTCCCTTCAGTTTGATCGTTGTCGCGTCCCCAAAAGGTAGCAATTACGCTGACGACCGCGTGACGATGCGGCCTATGATGATCTTCTTCCATCATGCACTGGCTGCAGCGACCTTCACGAGCGAGCGACCTCTTGATGCACCACAGCCGAAAGCACTACTCGATCATGGACGATCATGTACTTCGTTCTGCAAAGAACTTGTGCAAACACGGCTGCAAGTTGCACGGGCCACACCCGTGTTGGACTTGCTCCTCGATATGATCCTCGATTTTGAGATTTAGTTTTCACGCGCTTTTGCGTGGTATCAGCGATGCAACCATTTCATGTGACGGGACCATAAGATCACGGACAATCAACAAAGAAATGATAATGGTGACACTTATCCCCTCGATCAACGCGTTGCGGGGATTTATTTCGTGTGAATAAACCCTGACGTACGTTTGGGTGTACTGTTGTTTATCTTAAGACACGGTACACCGATCGTTGTGCGTCACACAAAGAGCGTTCTCTCGCACAAGCATCGACATTAATATGCTATTTGCGTAAGCATAAAATCTTGCATTCTTGTGCAGCACTAACTCATAACCTGCACGACTGATGGTGTGACTGCAGTGCAAGGACAACCGATCCTTTTGCAGCAGTTTGAGTGTGGTAGATGCGTGAAGACCCGCTTCTCGTTGGCTTGTGATTGCTGCAGCACAACAACAAACCTGTTTCATCTTTCCTGATTCTTGGTGATCGGATTTTCCAGATAGTTTCCCCCGCGGGCAGCAACCACTGGAGCAGATGCAGGTGTCAATGACGTCAAACGGCCACAACAAAGATATTTTAATCGCAGGTCAATGCTATTACAGAAGAATGTCCGGCAAAATGACGATCGTGTTGCTTTCTCTTTATTGCCTTCGGTTGTCAGGATTAATGGTACGCAATATAATATCTTAGTTAATTGCCTGCGGTGTAAACGTTACGTGCACTTGCAGGGCGTATGTGTCGTCCTTAACAGCAAATCAAACCCGTCTAGGAGAGCCATCCTAGATAGTTCCACAAAATGCCATAAAATTACCATGCTTCTGCGATATGTTCTGAACAGTGGGACTGATTGTTTGCTTCCAATGTATTCGCAGACTCAAATTTAAATATGCTCCACGAACGCTGGACGACGTATTCGGACCAACACAACCAGACCTGTGCTAAATGACGCAAATGGAATGCAAAATTTCGCATAATTTGCATACATTTTTTAAAGATTTCATTGAAGGTGGCTCCAACATACAGTGACATAACGTTCTCTGTTATGGCCTATCCTTTCGTTTTTTTTTCGTTCGTGTGGTATCTTTATCAAACAAACAAACATTCATTCTGATTCCGGTTTCAGCTAGTGTTCGTATTTCTGTTCTCAACTATTCAGTTTTTAAAAATCTATTTTTCGGATTGTTTTTCGGTACGTTTCATTAAAACAAAAACCCGCCACAACTGCGCTAGGAAAAGCATAATGCATAAGCCCATCGAAGCTTTTGTTTTTTTACATAATTCATAGCATAACTAATGCTCGACGCCAAACCGCGCACGCACGTCTCGAAGGAAGAAATTCAAGCTGTTAAGTACATTACATCAATACAACCACTGCTGATGTGTTGTATTGGGTGGTGGGTGGTTGGCGTGATGATTGATTGTTCGACTGGTTCAGCTTGTGTTCCCTGAAGTCGTTCCACGATAAGTCCTACCGCATTAGAGAATGGTTCCCAACAAACCGACTCACTAAACAAAACAAAAAACAAACCCTAAATTGTGCCATTCACTTTGTGTCCTCTTTCGTTCCTTTTTTACCTAATTCTTTTTTTGTTTTGTTCAACACATGGTGTGGGTTTTGTGTGGAGCATGCTAAATCGTGCCCATTTCACTATCGGGCCCGATCGGATCACACAAATGGGCTGTTCGTGGCTTCTTCAGGCCGAGTGCCGTTGATCCGTTTCGCAACCGTCGACCACATGACGTCACTAATGACAGTAGCGTTTACCTTTCTTTCGATCTCCGGATTGTAAATGAACACATCTGGCTGTAAGATGAAAAGCAATAAGCGACCATCCTTTCCAACGGCGCAGTGGTAAAGTATCCAATTTTAATTGCTCCACTATTTGCTCGAATGATATGCTCCGTACTGCTTATGTCATATTGCTTTCTGGAGGTGCTGCTTGGAAAATCATGCAGAGGAAGGTAAAGGGGTTGCTGTGGGTGCCGTAAAAAAGTGAAATCTAACACTTAAAAAAAGACCCATTTAATGGTTCGGATGGATGGGGAATAAAATGGTCACCGTATTTGTGCGGTTAATAAAGTGGTGCGTGAATTACTGGTGCGCTTCGCGCCGACTGTATCGTTGAAGTCATCGGTTTCTTTCATCATCATCGAAACGTTAGCCGTAGTAGGTTGCCATCATTTTTCGATTAGTGTAATTTAATGTTTTGTGTTGGGGAAGACAAAAATATTGCATAAATGATAAATGATAATGATAATCTATAATTTTCTTCAGTTAAGAATATTCTCTTTTCCACGGTGTTTGTAGTTCCCACTGTGTCGTTTGCTTTTCCGCGACAAAATTTTGCTCTTCCCAGACTTCCTCATTATATAATCTGATTCTTTATTCATGCAAACGTTATTGTTCTTCATTCTGGCACACCGTCAGGGTGGCATTAAATAAATTAAACGGTTTTGACGATAGTGTCGTATACTCTGTAAACTTCTTTGGAGGCAGGTGCTACGTCTGCCAGACATAGAGCACCAAGTGGAGGATTGTCCATCGGATTCTGTGACGTGAAATAAACCGGTTTAATTTCGATATCTCTTCGAATCTTCGATAGCCGGCTGTGGTTGACGTCACTATTGTGTTACTTATTTTATGGAATTTTTATTGTACACTTTTACCTTTCGATCTTTTAGACAATAGATCGATGTTGTGTATAAAAATAAACATTTTTCGTTCTTTTGCGTCATTTGAACGAATTTGATGAACGTAAACATTTTCCAAAAAATTAAAAACTAGCTTTTAAACACAACATCCAATGATTGATGGGAATAATCATGTTGTCAGTAGTGTCGTACCGATCAAGTCCGTTCGTACGATGATAGATTCGATAGTAACATCCACCAGTATTTTGCTGTATGCATTAGTGTTGTGCTTAATGAATCTTATCAAAAGAGTCATTCATATGAATCATCAGTGAAGAGTCATTCAATTCATGAGTATACTCCAAAAAGATTCATGAATCCTCAAAGATTCATGAATCCTCAAAGATTCAGATTAGGATCGATTATTATCTACGAACGAGTTAAAATAGAAATCAAAAAGCGTAAAGAATGCGTAAAGTGATGAATTTTAGAGAATACACGAATTTTTGAAAATTCATGTATCTTTGAGGATTCATGAATCTTTGAGGATTTAAGAATCTTTGAGGATTCGTGAATTTTTGAGGATTCAAGAATCTTTGTGGATTCATGAATCTTTATAATAGAGATTCAGAGTCATTCGTTCAGTTCAAAGATTCATTCAGATTCATGAATTTGAATCAGATTTGCCCAACACTAGTATGCATGTTACATATTTGTGTACGTTTGCAGCCGGTTAAAAGGGTAACACTCGATGCTAAACGATGCAACGCAACATACCTCTAGAATGCACGTGAAAAGAGAGTCATTAAGCGCCATAAAACAAGGTCAACCAACGTGCAGCGTTGGATTTGCCTGCATAGGAGTTAGGATGCGAAACGATGTGATAGTGTTGGTGGTAACATGATGCACGTGTGGATATTCGTATATTAAAAAGAGAAGAAAAAAAAAACAAATCCATTCGGTCACGATCGCGACCCGATCGATTGATCGATTGGGTTGGTGTGTGGTGTGGTCAACCGCACGGTACAGCAGCCACCCTCAAGCAGCCGCCGGTGTGCACCAAACGATCACGCGCACGATTCACTGACCCACTTTAAATATGGGGCCATCGCATCCACATGCTTCACAGCAACGCAACTGGGTGCGGTGGCGATGTGAGGTGGAACAGCGGTTTGTGCGCTACCCCGCGCATAGATCAGTTCAGTGGCTGGCACCGTTCCAAAGTTAACGCAAAATCAATCCAAAGTCTACCGTGTGGCAGCGTGTATGCACTCTACCAGCCCGCGGAATATCTCGGGCGGCGCGCTACAGAAAACGCTTTTTATTTCGTACAGATTCGTATGCACGCATGTTTAGGATCGCTCTCTGTGTATTGGTGTGCAAATGCTGTTCGGCCACTGCATTTGAGGTCATTGGATGGTGTGTGTGTTATCGAATTCGTACGGTCAAATAAAACTCTAAAAGGAACCGGGTCGCCATAAGCAAGAAAACAAAACAAAAAAACGGGCGAAATTAACCTCAAATTAGACTTCCGGCTTGGTTCCACCGGATGATTTTTTGTGTTTGTATGTTTATTTTTGTTTTTTCTTGCGAGCGCTTTCACCCTTCCGATGGCAACAACAACAAAAACGGAACGAGAGAAGGTGGGGTCGGTTGGGAATGGTGTTTATAAACACGTTTATGATGTGCGTTAGATGATGGTGGGCCGACTAGACATTGACATTCCGTGTCATACACACTAGACGTGCTAGATAGAGATTACTATGAAAGCTACGCGAATGTCAGAATCCGAATTTCAGTTCAGTAGTAACAAATTGCAATCGGTACGCTTGATAAATTTTGTACAGTAAAACTATACAGCAATTAACCGGAATAATATGCGATAAACAGCATATAATATTATAACTTTGCAAGTGCTGATGGAACGGTTATTAGCTATGGTACCGCTTAACAGCAACGAATTTGTAAATTTGAGTATATTTCAATAGTGTTTTCGATTATTTGTGTTTTGCTATAAATACCTTTAATAATTGCAAAACTATTATACGATAGAATGAACCTCTAGCACGATATGTTCTTCTTCTTTCTTGGCCTAACGACCTCTTAAGATCATGCCTGCCATTTCTGGCTTACTAGACTAATTGATACCGCATAGTTGGTTAGTCAATCCTCACTATGGGGGAACGGCCCAGATGAGACTTGAACCCCGGTCCTGCCGTGTGAAGACCGGCGCCGCTGTCGCATCACCACCGGGACCCGACGGCCGACTAGACATTGACATTCCGTGTCATACACACTAGACGTGCTAGATAGAGATTACTATGAAAGCTACGCGAATGTCAGAATCCGAATTTCAGTTCAGTAGTAACAAATTGCAATCGGTACGCTTGATAAATTTTGTACAGTAAAACTATACAGCAATTAACCGGAATAATATGCGATAAACAGCATATAATATTATAACTTTGCAAGTGCTGATGGAACGGTTATTAGCTATGGTACCGCTTAACAGCAACGAATTTGTAAATTTGAGTATATTTCAATAGTGTTTTCGATTATTTGTGTTTTGCTATAAATACCTTTAATAATTGCAAAACTATTATACGATAGAATGAACCTCTAGCACGATATGTTCTTCTTCTTTCTTGGCCTAACGACCTCTTAAGATCATGCCTGCCATTTCTGGCTTACTAGACTAATTGATACCGCATAGTTGGTTAGTCAATCCTCACTATGGGGAAACGGCCCAGATGAGACTTGAACCCCGGTCCTGCCGTGTGAAGACCGGCGCCGCTGTCGCATCACCACCGGGCCGCCCCCAAACGATATGTTGTCGAATACAAATAAAAGTTCAACGCGTATGGTGATAGCAGAACCTGAATGTTGAGATCGCCATATAGCAAGCGACATCGGTGATCATCTTGCTGATGCGTATTTACAGAGGTGAAAGTGAGCCCAGAATCTCCTAAACCTACGATAACATTGCTCGACCATCTGCCATGGTACAAATTATGTGCAAAACAACCCGTGTGCTTCAGCGACGATCACGTCTTCATTATAGAACCGGTAGAATGCTGTGGTTTTGCTCAAAACTTTTGACAAAATCAACAAACCCTAAAACCCTTTATTAACGTTGCAAATAAGAACATACACATCGTTTAAACGGGTGGCTTCTGTGCGATCGTCTTAACGCAACAAACCTGGGGACCCTCACATAAAGTACACGGATGACCGGTTTCTACCATATCCATATTACGCGCTATTAAGGGTGTTTTTTTTTCAACTAAATTTCTTTAACAACGAAGCGGCCAACTCCGCGTTCGGTTTAGACTCCGTTCGCGCACTATATCCCTCTCCTTCTCTCGCTCTCTCTCTATCTCTCGAATCGTAACACTGGTGTGTGGAGTCGCGTCTCCGAAAAACGAGTATTTGCGGAGAAAGTAACTACCGCGAACCGGCGTGCGCATCGTACACGCACCCTCACAGTGCGCGGCCACACATTCCGCTTAGCAGGCGGAGGGCACACGGGCACGTTCGCGCGCTGGTGCCGTGTACGTTTGTTTTCTATATTGCGTTAATTGCGTTTCCCTCCCGCAACATTTTTGGCCACTTTCGGAATATGCTGTCTGCCCTGCATTAGTACAGTGTCCCACACCTGTGTGGCTTTCTTTGCATTCGGGCTACGCCGTCGACGAATGGTGGTGTGCCGCACACTCGCCGCACGAAGGCCATGCCATTAACGCATGGTTAAACACACGACCACTAGCGGACCGCTCGCGTGGTTAAAGCATTGCGCCCCAAGCATTGATGCGGTGGTGATATCTTCCGGATTCCGCAAGAGGGTATTCATATTTCCTTAAAAGCTATAAAAGCGAAAAGTGCGCCCTGGCTGAACTGTCTGTCTGAACTCTAACGCGATCGAACCGTACTCGGTTTGGTATGCCTCCGACATGGCGGTGTTGTTAATGTCTTATATCAGCTATCAGAAGTAAAAGAGTTCGAGTCTACTTACTCATAATTTATAAGCAATTGAGCAATTGAGATAATATTTGATTAATTAGAAACACAGTTTGATAATGATTATAAAATTATGGAATATCCCTGTAGCATTGGAAGGTTGTCCCATTCGTTGAAGAGATAGTTGGAAACTATCAAAGAGGATTCCGAAACGGAAAATCAACCACTGAGCAGATATTCACCATGCGGCAAATCTTGGAAATGATGGCGGAGCAGCAGCTACACTCCTACCATCTCTTCATTGATTTTAAAGCCGCATACGATAGCATAGCCAGGGTAAAACTATACGACGCAATGAGCTCATTTGGAATCCCGGCCAAGCTTACCAGGCTTGTACGTATGACAATGACCAACATCACATGCTAGGTGAAGATGGATGGTGGAAAACTCTCAGGGCCCTTTGCTACCACCAAGGGTCTGCGCCAGGGAGACGGGCTTGCCTGCCTCCTATTCAATCTGTCGCTAGAGAGGGCCATCCGAGACTCGGAAGTGGAAACTTCGGGGACCATCATCTATAAGTCACTCCAGATCTTGGCATACGCTGATGACATAGACGTCATTGGTTTGAGGCCCTCCTATGTAGCAGAAGCATACCAAAGGATCGAGCATGCGGCAATGAACCTCGGGTTGGAGATTAACGAGGCAAAAACTTTACGCAGGGGTAATGTACAGATAGGTGATCGCACCTTTGAAGTCGTCCAAAACTTCACCTATCTGGGGTCAAAAGTCAGCACCGACAACAACATAGACGTTGAGTTGCGCGCAAGGGTGCTGGCTGCCAACCGGTCATACTACAGCCTGAGGAAACTTCTTCATTCAAAATACCTGGCGCGATGGACGAAGCTGGAACTGTATAGAACCTTTATAGTTCCAGCAGTCTCATACGCCTCTGAGACATGGACTCTGTCCAAAACTGACGATACCCTCTTAGCCGCGTCCGAGAGGAAGATGTTCAGAAGAAGTTTTGGCCCCGTATGTGTGGAAGGACAATGGAGGAGCCGCTACAATGACGAGCTCTA